>JAMBLF010000977.1:0-153320 GCA_030578115.1 Leucoptera coffeella | reverse complement strand
AAATATATACTATAGTCACACCATAATAGCCAATATCTATGAAAGGCTATAGCTTATATATGATAGATCATATTTGGATGTCCAACATTGATGATTTAGTGGAGACCACTCAAGCTTGTTGATTACGCCATTGAATGATGGGCTAGCAATCTGTCAAGTCACAATGCAATCAATACCATCATAGGCTCGATAATTACATACATACATACATATCACGCCTGATTCCCTGTAGAGGGGTAGGCAGTGATCACGAATCCCCATTTGTCCCGATCCTGACAGACCACTTTCGCTTCATTGACACTCATACATCTTCTCATACACTCTCGGTGGTTATAGGTACACCTAACGTCAACTTTTTTCAATATAGCGTCATCTGACTGTTAAATGTCTCACTAGGCCGGCCTTTACGTAATTATAATTATGGTAGAGATTACAGAGAAAGACAGAGACAATTACTGTTATTCGTATGCGTTTGTACCAATTTTTGTAATGTGTGTTGTATTGTCGTTATTGTGGATAAACGTTTTTCTTTTCTATTCTATTAATTATGATTGTGGTTCTGTCCTGTCCTAATGGGATTGTACAACGTGATTATAAGTAGTATGTATATTCACTTTCTTTCTTTAACCGAGTACTGTTTAAATATACCTACAATTTCTTAAAACTCATCCATATTTATATTGTGTGAGTATCACGTGATAGTCTGGAAATAAAATAAAATGCAAACTAGCTGTCTTTCATTCCGTCATGTCCTAGAAGGCAACATAGAAACAAGGAGTCAATGGAATCTATCGAGCGGTGGGCTAGTTACTTATTTTTTAATTCGACGTAGCTCAGTTGTTTGAGGCTTGACTTTGTATCAGTGGGTACAGGGTGCAAATCACGCTTGAGCATGTACCATTGAAAATAAAGTTTAATGAATTTCTATGTACATTTTCGTAATAAAAATACATTTACGAAATGCGTCGAATACTACGGTGAGGGAAAACATCGTGAGGATACCTACCTGTTCCCCGAACTGGTAATAGTTAACGCTTGTAAATGGCGACATGGCTTACCACCTGTCACATTGAGTACTGACTATCTGGTCCACACGAGGGTTCGAAGTAGCCATAGAATTACCTCTGCGATTGCGGAGATGGATACCTGAACCTCTGACTACCCCGCAAGGTTTAATGGTCGTGAACGCATTTGTTTGTCTTTTTTGACGATAATATCAGCCAGACCCAGATAGTGCTACTAAAAATGACCAAGTAGATATCGTATATCTAATGTTCTGGCCACTTCGAAAGGGATTAAAGGGCATACATATGTAAGTACGTATTCGTATATATCTACTAAATCACACACTACCATTATTTCTTTTAACCGAGTATTATATACCTGCAGTGATAGTTCCATTCGCATATTACATGAGTGAATCCTGGTTAAAAGAGTAGCACAGTCACTACGACATAAACGTTGGTCCAACAAAGGATGATTAAGTGTTCACACAATGCACTGCCTTTGTTTTGTATGAGGAGAAATGTAGGACCAACATGGACAATGCGTTTTTAAACGTTACAATAACATAAAAAATGTTAAAAATTGCAAACACAAAAAAGAAAAAACGCATCAAAATAATTAACCCTTGCGGGGTAGTAAGAGGTTCAGGTGTGCATCTCCGCAATTGCGAAGGTTGTATTTCTATGACCTTGAACACGTGGGTTAACCAGATAGTCAGTACTCAACGTGACAGGTGGTAACGTGGGTTCGACATGGCCATAGAATTACTACCTTCGGAACTGCGGAGATGGACACTTGAACCTCTGACTACTCCGCAAGGGTTAATTGTCTGGAGAGGTCTGTAAATACGCGCTTACTTGATGAATTAAAACTTAGACTTACACAATATCAAATCTATAAAAATCATATATGTTACAGTTCGACGACCTCCGTGGCGTAATTGGTTAACCACCTGAACGCTAATCGTGAGGTCCCGGGTTCGGTTCCTGGTGAAGGCAGAGTTAATATATACTTTCCAGTCTGGTTGTTGATTATATATACTATGTATGCATTTCTTAAATATAAGTTGACTATTACCCTTAAAACTTAAATGAACTTACCAAGGGCTTAGTTCAATTGGTGTAATAGTGTCCTAAATATTATTTGAATTATTATTAGGTGTATGAATGTCAATGGAGCGAAATAAGTTTGTCAGGATCTAGTCCATGCTAGATGAGCAGAATAGCTGAAATATTTCATTGTGACATTAACGTTAATTAGCGGTGTAACAGATTTCATCTTAAGCAATTAGCAGTACCATTCTAACGCGGACGGGAATATTTATGGCCTTTTATCATGACATGTTTTAGAATACTACACAGTAAGCTAATACATAACACAATACGTTTATTGTAAAACATAAAAACATTAAATACGCTTCACGACTTATGTATACACACTCCCTTTTTTATAAAAATATATTGAAAAAGGGTGACGTTAGGAGTACCTATAACCGCCGTATGAGTATGAGATGTATGAGTGTCGATGAAGCGAAAGTAGTTTGTCAGGATCGGGACAAATGGGGATTCGTGATCTCTGCCGACCCCTCTACAGGGACTACTTGTGAAAACGTGCGTGTGTGTTAATGTTGTATATAGATAATAGTCTTGAATAACGAAAACACACTGTCTTTGGCGTGAAACACAGTAATAAAAAGTAGTGTGAAAAGACATTAGAATTTATTTATTCAACGGCGTTAGCAGAGCGTTAGTGTAGTGTAAGATATCTTTATTAGGAGAAAGCGAAATGTGAGGGTAGTTGGAAATACGGGTGTGTTAATATGGACGGTTCTATTAAATAGAGATCGCGCCACATAAATTGGCAGTAGGCAAACTTGGAACTAAATTTGACGTTTCCGCCATTGCGTGTTATTTTGTATGAAAGGTAAATTTAGTATTACCAGCGTTGTGTTTTTTGCTCACTCTTTGTAATTTTTATGTTTTTTAAGGGTGATTATAAAAAATTGATTTCCAGAGTTTCTTGTTAGTTCTTCTACAAGCTAGGGTCTCCGCTGAACTAACCTCGGTAAAAAATATGTAAAGACAAAGCTCAGTGCCATGTTAGAAATAATAGTTTTAAGAGATTCGCGATTTATACTCATGATATAAGATATAAGGGTGTGTATAAGATTGATGGCAATTGGCAGCTGTGGGTAAAGATCATAAGATACCATTCAAAGAGAGCTTGTGATAGGGCCTATTTTAAATAAACATATTTTGACTTTGATATATCAATTTGTTTTATTTGAGTTTATAGCACTGCAACCAAAGACCGTTACAAATGAAACCTATAATGTATCGAGCCGTATGGCACAGTGAGTGCTAGTTTTGGCGTGTTTACTGGTAACACTGAATTACGCGACTGTGGCGACGCCTCCAACTGCCAATTTATGTGGCGTGATCTCTATATTCTGTTTTACTTATAGTGTTTATTTAGATTGTAACTACGGTATACGGCATGTCGTAGGAGGTGACTAAGGGACTAAGGGTATATGCAATCTATTGAGTTATAATGCTTTCATGTCTCCAAGGTTCTGTCCACCCCGAAAGGGATTTAAGGACGTGAATGTATGTTTTTGTGTATCACTACTGTTCTAGTTATCATAAAAGGCACTGAAGAATTATTTTTCCTACGATGTACTGTAAACTATGAGCATATGCATATATTTCAGATATGAACTATATTTTTATAACTACTATGACAGAATACTACGGTGAAGCCAAACATCATGAGTTCTACTTGTTCCCCGAATAGGTAATAGTTAGTGCTTGTAAATGGGAACATGGCTTACCACCTGTCACATTGAGTACTGACTATCTGGTCAACACGCGGTTTCAAGGTCACCATAGAATTACTACCTCAGCAATAGACACCCGAAACTGTGACTACCCCAAGGTCCTGAAAGCGTTTGTTGTTGTTGTATATTTCTATGTAGAGCAGCGTAGGATAGTTTTAGCAGAGGTTGTCAAAAGTATTTTTTACAGAGAAAAAGAAGAATATTATTTGGTTATCAAACTTAACTTATTATTATGTATACTTAGATATACCCAACTTAATATTAGACATACTTAAATAATCATAACCCGAAAACTTCTTCACCTAAGAAGCTACAACCACATAAATCTCTATTAAACCTTAAAACATAATGATTAAACATTTCCGTTTGTCTTCGTTAGTTGAGAAGCTTAATTAACATCTTAACATGCTTAGATGGAGGCTAAATAACCTAGTAACGTGCTAAAGGAACTTGCACTGAGGGGAAATTCAGACAAAAGATTAGGCAAAATTTTATAAAATATATTTTGAACGTATAAAATTAATTGCTAACAAGATTGTTATATCTTCTTTGTTAATTAATCTTCGTTCTAGAAAAAATAAATAGGCGATGTTTCAGATATCATAGGGTATAAGTACCAATAATAAAATCCTAAATTTGTTATATTTTGTACTACAATACGCTAAATATGACAATATGGTCTTCTAACCTATTATTCAATATCTTGTTTTCGGAAGATAAATATATATATATATATATATATATATATATATATATATATATATATATAATATGTATATGTGTGTCAAAATTATTAAACCTCAATTATAATATGAGTAACTATTAATTTTGTGTAAAAAATTTCAGGAAAATCAGAGCTTTTATTGACCAATTACGGCATTAAAACTTTTGACTATTATACAATAATCGCCTTTACAAATCTAGCTAGGGCATTAAATATAATTTAGTTGTTATTGATTTCCTAATATTAAAACTTAATAAACGTACATGAAATAAAAATGACTAATTATTTTAACAGTCGTATGCGATAACAAAGAACAGGTATCTCGGGCCCAAGTATACAAATGATTTTTGCACAATCGCAGTTCAATAACACTTCAGTAACAATGTGAAGTTGTAAGTAGAATAGAAAAAAATATAAAAAATCTGACTCTTTGAACTGAACTGAACGTAAACTTTGACTCTTTTGCCATTATGAATGGTGAAATTGGACACTTTTGATATCCACTACCACTACCATTACCACACTATAACTGAAGTGTTGTTGAAGAACCATTGTGCTAAAACGCATAAGTAGACTTGGCCCCTGGTGATAAGTGGCCTTTGAGTGGGTAAAGACCCACGTAGACTTGCAGTGTTTTGTCAAAGCAATATTCGATACACCGATGTAATCCGTTTCACCGATTTCAAATCGTATGTTACTTTATATTCTTATATAACTTGTTTCATTTACGAAATGCGTCAAATACTACGGTGAGGGAAAACATCGTGAGGAAACATACCTGTACCCCTAACAGGTAATAGTTAGTGCTTGTAAATAGCAACAAGGCTTACCGCCTGTCACATTGAGTACTGACTATCTGGTCAACACGTGGGTTCGAGACCGCCATAGAATCACTACCTTCACAATTGCGGATAAAAACCTGAATCTTTTGACTACCCCGCAAGGGTTAATGGTCATGAACGCGTTTGTCTTTTTTCCTATTAGTTTCCCGTCGCCACTACTATGCAGTCATAATTTCCACTTATGAAACAGCACAACGGATGCACATAGTGAGTTCGCTGTCACATTATTTTCAGTTAAGCCGCGCTGCTACGGTCCACAATGTGTAGCTCGGTGTTTATTGTTTATATGTGGGATATTAAGAGAACCTTTTATCATATATCATCTCTTGATAAAAATGAAAATTAGATTGAGTAAATATAAAATATAATTGTCTATATAATAAAATAGAGATTTGATTTTTCAAGAGTAACAAAACCAAATTACATTGATCTCTGTTTTAAAGTTTTGATTCCTGCTAAAAGGATTACGCTAAATATAGTCAGAATATCCAAAAAAAATTGAAGTTATATGTCTTTGGGTCTGACAGCAATAAATTAATTGGTGCATAATTTCGTACGTCGGGCTTTTACCAAAAATTGATCTGGATCTGGAGGATTGGTGCAGCAGACATCAAGGTTGTCGTCGAGCAGTGTGCCATTGGCCCTAGGAGCAGGTCGTCAAGGAGACCACTCAAGCTGCGCAGCTGTCTGCGCACCAATTTTTCAAACATTGTTTATATGTATATATTGTTTATTGTGCTTTTTTGTGTGTAAACATGGTGATAGTAAGTGTAAATATTGTGAACGTTTTCGAGGTAAATTCTTTTTTTATAACAATATTTTGTAAAATAGTTTTCTAATATCGTAATATAAGTAAGGGCTTGAATGTCCCAGGCACCCAGCGCGAGTGCCTCAGCGGGCTCTGGAGCATCCGGCTCCGTCGACGTGCAATGCCCCCATTGTGCTCCACCACGATTCTTCAAAGGCAGGCGCGGTTTGAAGATCCACATTGGCAAAATTCATAAAGATATTCTCCCAATCACTACTTCGCACATAACTAATAGCCCGAATAACATATCATTAAATAATATTGCAGATTACATTGCTTCATTAAAATCATCAATTGCAATAGTAAAACGCATTCCCAGAGGAGCTCGACATGTTGTAGCACAATCATTAACCACTGTAGTAAGAAAAGTGGTTGAGCACAATGATTTAACTAGTTGGTTCGACCTTTTGACTTTTAGTTATAGGGTATTGCACTCGGATCGGAGCAAAGGTGGGTCTTTAACGCAAAATATAAAAGATAATTCACACAATTTTGGCAGTAACCTTCGTATTGAAAAAACAGTTAGAAAAAAGCTTAATCATATAAAAAAAATTGAAAATAAAATAAGTGATGGAGACCTACGAGGGGCATCTCAGCTTCTGTTTTCCACAGACGCGGTTGCCCCGGATACTCCGGAGACCCTGGCGTCGCTACGGGCGAAGCATCCGCCTTCCTCGGGCTGCGCCGTGCCGAGGCCTGCTCCGCCAGGGCCGCAGCGTGCACTGGAGGTGACAGCAGGGGAGGTACTGGCCGGGGTGCTTTCGTTCAAGAGCGGCTCCGCAGCTGGCCTTGATGGGCTCACGCCACAGCATCTTAAGGATCTCTTGGGTGTTGCTGTCGGGGACGTAGGCGGAGGGCTTTTGGAGGAGATCACTCGGCTTGTGAATCTTATGCTGTCTGGTCTAGTGTGCGATGCGGTTTTGGATGTTTTGTATGGAGCGAGCCTCTGCGCCCTCCGTAAGAAGGATGGTGGAGTGAGGCCGATTGCGGTGGGCAACACAATTCGTCGTTTGGTTTCTAAACTATGCTGCAGAAAAATACAAGCAGATTGCTCTAGATATTTCCAACCGAAGCAGCTAGGTTTTGGAACCAAGGGGGGTTGTGAGGTCGCTGTTCACGCCGCTCGGGCTTTTCTCCACCATGGGAACGGAGATGTACTGCTGAAGGTGGATGTTAAGAATGCATTCAACTCGATAGACAGGGCCGCCCTGTTAACACAAATTCAATCTAAAACACCGAAACTCTATAGTTATTTGCATCAATGTTACAATAATCCTTCAAAATTATATTTCAACGAAAATTGTATCATGTCCACCATTGGTTGTCAACAGGGCGACCCATTGGGACCGGCAATATTTAGTTTAGCCATACACCCACACGTTGAGGCTTTGGCATCAGGATTCAACGTGTGGTACCTGGATGATGGCACCCTAGGAGGAGACGTGAGTACTGTACTTTCAGATTTCGAAACCTTAATTAACGATTTTGGCTCCATAGGTCTACAGTTAAATTTTGACAAATGTGAACTTTATGTAAATCCAAAATTAAGTACCATTAGACAGCAAGAAATTATTTTAGACTTTAATAAATTAGCTCCAAATATCAAAATTATAGACAGTGACTCACTTTTCCTCTTAGGAGCGCCAATTTTAGATTCAGCTTACTCTAATTTCGTAAAAGAAAAAATATCTAAATTTAATGAATCTTCTTCTCATTTTTTTGATTTAAACCCACATTTAGCATACACTATTCTCAAATACTGTTTATTTGTACCTAAATTAATGTATAGTTTAAGATGCACTCATTTTTGGAAGTTCAGTCATCTTCTTAGTGATTTCGACTCAGTAATTATAAAAACACTTTCCAAAATTTTAAATTGCCCTATTGATGATCGCTGTTGGACGCAGGCTTCTCTGCCCATTCGGCATGGTGGTCTTGGCGTCCGCAGTGCTTCAGCAGTCGCGTTGCCCGCATTTTTGTCTTCGGCCCACGGGTGTTCAGAACTTTTTAAAAGAATTATGTCCCCATCGTTTGGACATATAGATATTTTAGGTTTGGCAGAAGCCAAAGATGCGTGGTCGGTTGTTGTCGGTCCCAATCAGAGTATTCCTGTCTCTGTTGCTTCGCAGAGGTTGTGGGATGAGCCGTTGTGCAGACAGGTTCAACAAAACTTGCTGAATTCTGCTCCTGCTCTGGCAGAACGTGCTCGTCTCCTTGCTGTTGCTAGGCGGGAGTCGGGATACTGGTTGAATGCGTTGCCCTCAGCGAAAATAGGGACTCTTCTCGACAGATCCACGTTCTGTCTTGCGGTGGCGCTGAGGTTGGGTGCTAGGGTCAGTGAGCCACATCGCTGTCGCTGTGGAGAGTGGGTGGACCCGTCTGGTTACCATGGCCTGTCTTGCTTACGTAGTGGAGGTCGCTTGTCCAGACATGCAGCATTGAATGACGTGATCCGCCGGGCTCTTGCCAGCGTGCGTGTCCCGGCAATTCTGGAACCGTCCGGGTTGCTTCGCGCCGATGGTAAGAGGCCCGACGGTTGCACGCTCGTTCCTTGGAAGAGTGGGATGGTGTTAGTGTGGGACGCAACTTGTGTCGACACATTGGCCCCATCTCACGTTTCTAAGTCTGCTGTCGGGGCTGGATCAGCCGCCTCTAACGCAGAAGGACTGAAGCGGAATAAGTACTCGAATTTGGGTCCTGAGTACATCTTCAGCCCTTTTGCGGTAGAGACTATGGGGCCATGGGGTCCAGACACTATGGCCTTCTTCAACGATTTGTCTGGTCGCCTGAAGGAGGTCAGCGGGGACCCAAGGGCTGGGGCTTATTTTGGCCAAAGGATAAGTTTGGCCATTCAGCGCGGAAATGCTGCCAGCATCTTGGGCACTCTCCCTGTTGGCAGTGATTTGGCTCAAATATTTTATTTATAGTTTTATAATAATTTATTTATAAATAATTTAGTTAGTTTTATTAATTATGATTGTACATATATCATTCTGTTGAATGCCTTAATAAATTACTACCTATAATTGTTTTCTCTTAAAAGTTAATGGAATGGATGGCAAAGTGCGCTAATTATTTTTGCTTAAAATAAATACATACATATATACAGGCCTCTACATTTCTAACGGGATAAGCAGAGACTATCGATCGCCGCCTAGAACGAACCTGACAAATCTCTCTTGCTTCACTCACACCCATTAACCTTCTCATACATGCTTAAATACCATAACGATGTTATACGATGAACTCTAAAGTTCTTTCTAAAAGGGACTCTGTGAAAGGGACTATGGGACATAAATGTGTATGTTTGTACTTTAAGAAGGATTCGAAATTTATTTCATTCTTATACTCAGATATAAACAGCACCTTGGGGACTAAAAAAATCAAATTATAGGACTTTACAACAATTGTGATCCACACTGTATACA
Source organism: Leucoptera coffeella (assembly GCA_030578115.1). Taxonomy (NCBI): domain Eukaryota; kingdom Metazoa; phylum Arthropoda; class Insecta; order Lepidoptera; family Lyonetiidae; genus Leucoptera; species Leucoptera coffeella. Next base: position 143,677 of record JAMBLF010000977.1, on the reverse strand, counting down.
TTAACGTCCTTTAAATCCTTTTTGAGGAGAACAGAACCTTAAAGCCTTAATATCTCTTCAGTCACTTTTAGCAAAACTATCAGGATTGTAACAGTCATATATAAAAAGATATAAAATATGTGGTGACAGGTTTCTAGCCCATGGACTTATAACTTCCACAAACCCCTAAACTCTTTCTTATCTTTAATACCAGGAGGAAATGCAGCTAGTTAGCATTCAATTTACGTCCCACACCATACAGAGTATAGTCATAAAGCTCTCTATACATACTCGTCCATTAATTTACGAGAGTCGACTATTTATGTTCAGAATCCAATTTTCCGTAATGCCTGTGGACTGGATAATAAATTTCTTATGTTGCACTGGCTACGTTGCAGAGCTTTAGAAATATTGTAGCAGTATGGTTTATGTTTTCAAAAGTAGTTTAGTTTACTATAAACGAATGTACAGAGTAGGTATATTGTTCTTAATTTATTGCAATATGTATAAATACGACTCTACGTCCCCAATGGGATAGTTAGAGACTATCGATCGCCACCTTGAACAACACTGACAAATCTCTCTTGCTTCACTCACACCCAACATCCGTATCAAACATGCTCATCTTTTCTTGTCACTACCTGTTAGTACAATATATGTATTACATATAATATATTATATAATAAAAATAAAATATTATATACCATGTACAGATACAAAATATTACTTATTCCTATAAAATAAGTACTTTTTCATCATCGGAGAAAGTCATGCAAATTATATAAGTGTACGAATATTGTATACTAACCTGTTGGTAAAACATTTGCTCGTTTTTCTCAGGTCCCAGGTACAATGCTAGGGCTGTATAGGCGATGGTTAGGCCCAGGGAGAGACCTAAGGCTATAGGTCTGGCTATAGGCATCATTGTGTGTACCATCTGTAACAAGAAAGATATATAAAATATACGCTTCACGATTGTTGTACCTTTAGGATAGTCTGAGTTTCGAGTTACATCAATTGAGGTCTTTGGGTACTCAAAATCCTTGTTTTATCAGATATTATTGAACGTAATGCTAGAATTTAATGTATCTTGAGATAGCCAATTGCAGTGCACAGATGTTAATTAATTTCTGTTTATATGATAGGTTTATGGTGCCTTGATGATGTTTTCCTTCACCGATAAAAATATAACAATTAATGAACTAAAAAGATCTCGTAAATTCATACAATGTGAAATGCCCTTCACAAAATAAGACATGAAATAATATTTTAGTATCGGTAATATTTATTCCCTTTGATCACAAATTACAAGACATAAATGTATATTTATGTATGTATATGTAGCATATGTATGTCATTAAAGATATTATTGCATAATACACGATTTTTTATCTTTACCCTATACTACGTATTTCCACTCGTAGTACAAACACCCTTAAATACCCTGATATTGCTACGAAGCCACCCTTATATTTACAGGCTCTTAACAAGTAAACTTTCGCAAATCCTACCAAAGTACCTTGGTAACATCGTATCATTTTCGCCACATCTTACAACTTAAGTAATCCACTTAGATAGCTTAGTAAGCTGGGGTAACTTAAGTAATACTTGAAATAGCCTTTTGGTCACGTATATTTGTCAAATAATGGTGACCGTTAAGTTGTTAAGACAAAAAAAGGCAGACTAACGCGTTCACGACCATTAACCCTTGCGGGGTAGTCAGAGGTTCAGGTGTCCATCTCTGCAATTGCGAAAGTAGTAATTGTATGGCTACCTAGAACCCACGTGTTGACCAAATTGTTAGTACTCAAGGTGACAGGTGGTAAGCCATGTCTACATTTACAAGCACTAACTATTACCTGTTCGGGGAACAACTAGATTTCCTCACATTTTCCTCTCCGTAGTATTCGACGCATTTCGTAAATGTATTTTTATTACGAAAATCTACATAGAAATTAATTAATCTTCATTTCCATCGGTACATGCTGAAGCGGGATTTGAACCCTGTACTCACTGATATAGAGTCAAGCCCTAAACAACTGAGCTACGTCGAATTAAGTAATTCTTGTAATAGCAGTTTGGTCACGTATATGTCAAATAATGATAACCACTAAGCTGTTAAGGTCGAACTAATGTCATAAATGTTCCTGTGGATTTTCAGAGGATCATTTTATGTGTAAACTTCTTAAGAGATTATTACTCTTAGATGGTAACAAGTGTTTGCTTATTATAACTTATTATCCCATGCTATTCTGGTATGTAAAAAGAATGTTGACTAGCTGCCATTTGCTCTGGCATGTCGTAGGAGACGACTAAGGGACTAGGAGTAAATATAATCTATTTGGTGATGGGCTTCCAACCTGGCAGCAATGTTCCTTGTAACAACATTATTAACATTATTGTTTGTTATTATTTAAATATTATTATTGTTTGTTAATAAAACACTTTTGTTCTTCTATATTATTGATAAATTCTTCATATCTGCTTTGTTACAGTATTCTGCACCCTTATTATTGTAAACCCGCTTCTATGGGAAATAAAAACATTGTGAGGAATTTTGTCTATTCTTCGCCGTGTAAATATGCAGACAATATCTGTTCTTAACAATAGGTTGATTGGTATTGATGTTTTATACTTATTAATATATCACCGTTAGTTTAGCATAAGCACGTATAGACTATATTTACATTGGTCATGTGCTAGTCTGCGACGTAAAAAGAATGCTAACTAGCTGCCGTTCCTCCTGGCATGTCGTAGGAGGCAACTTAGCGGCTAGAGGTAATGGAATCTATTGAGCGATATGCTAGCAACTTGTCACCAATGTACCGTGTAACTTGTGAAGTGACCTAGGAGATATTATATCATTATGTATATCAAAGATGTATATGAAGCTACAGAGTTCTACCTAGTAACATAAATCTTAATTTATAAATACCTACCTATCAACGTCTGATGACGTATTTCCAATAAAAGGAATAGTCTGCTCCAATTAGTGTTAAGTGAGAAATAAAATGGAACCACACAGACCGATTTATCTGTGCTCGACTTTATTTTTATCGTTTTGTTTCATTAAGTTTCATCGGATAGGTTGGGGCTTTGAAAATGGCGGTTGTTGGTGCTAGATATTGAATTAAAATGTGTATTATTAGAATTATTGAACTCAAGTTTGAACTGATATGATAGAATTAAATAAGTATAAATAACTGTATAGGTATAGTACCTAGAGAAAAAAACCAACAGTGACATTAAGGTATACATAACGGACTTTAACAATATGACAAAAGTCATATATTTTTTTTACAAATATCTAGCAACCAACGTCATCAAACAGGTAGCTAGTCCATCTCAATCTTTCTCATAAACGGGACCCTGCGCCGGCTTAATAAGACATATGACAGTTAGATGGACGCCATACGTAAAAGTTAGTACGTTAGAAGTACTTATAACCGCCGATTGTTTATGAGGAGGTGTTTGAGTGTCAAAGAAGCTAAAATCTCTGCCAAATCTTCTCTCTGCCAATCGAAACAAATGGGTGTCTGTGATTTCTGCTACCCCTCTACAGGGAATCGGATGAGATGTGTATGTATGTATATGTGTAAGCTTGATAATAAATGCACGTCATAAAATAGCCGCCACTTTGATAGCCATACAAAAGTAATTAAAAGGCGGGTGCAAACCTCTGAGCGGCAATGGAGCATTGTCCACTGAATTAATAGCCCAGGCTAATAGGCACGACTATAATACTATGAGGGGTGGATAGCACTTCAGGGTACTACTAAATACCATACTTATATGATATATTTACTATTTATTAACTTTATTACGGCTTTACTTTAACTTCAGTATGCCATCGGAACCCCAATATTGATGCTAAAAAGTGACTTAGGCGATTTTATTTCTCCCAGGTTCTGTTCCTGACTATATATATGTGTATGTAATTAAATTTGAAAAGGACTTTCAATTAAAAGAGTCCTATTTTTAATTGATGGTCCTTTTCAAATTTAATTACATGAGATACAATAATATCTCTTAAGTCACTGTTAGCTCTTATATTAAGATTTTAAAAGCTTTAATGTGAAACAATTATGTTTAGTTACTAGCCCCGAGCCAAATACATTCCCTCTAGTCCCTTAATCGCCTCCTACAATAAGGAAGAACAGCAGCTACTTAACATGTTGACGCCCCATACTAACACAGAACCATGAATATGTATGAGCATTACAGATATTAACGCAGCAGTCACAATAGAACATTCCACTTGCATAATTTGAATCAATTTGCATCACTTTGTTAAGTGATACGTGAGTGTATCTATTCTAATGAGTTCTGTGCTAGTCTGGGACGTAAAAAGATGCTAACTAGCTGCCTTTCTTAGCATAGCGTAGGAGGAGACTAAGGTACTAAAGGAAAAAGAAGAAATCTATTAGGCGATAGGATAGCAACCTGTCACTAAACTATAACATGTTTCATACGATATAACAATCACAATATTCATGCTAAAAATGACTTAGTATGTATTATATCTTCGAGGTGCTGTCCACCACGAAATGGATTAAAACACGTGAATGTGTTGTTATTATGTATATATGGAATGCTGTCTTCTATCAATCCCTACGAAGATTATACTCTTAATAAGACAAGATTTTATATAATTAAGACTCCTTCCCTTAATAGAAGGCAGAATTCAATCAACATAACCTTTCAGGCGTTATACTCAATAAAATAACCGGTTCATGTAAGACACCTTTTAAAGGCTTTACTCTTTGAATTTAAATCACTTTATTATGCTTATGAAGTAGCTTTTTAACGCTACGGAAATTCGTAGTAGCTTCTACGAAAGTGCCGTTCAAGTTATGTTTTTTAATAAGGTTCTTTGATTTTAAAGGATTATGTTGATAGTCAGTCTATTGTTAGCCTGGGATTTGAGTAAAATGTAACCATCTGCCCATCCACGCAATTGTAGTCAAAGAGTCTAGGAGTTTACGGATTCTGATAGGCGATAGGCTAGCAACCTGTCACCAATGTTCCAAATGATATCACAACCCTAATATTCATGTGAATAAGTGACCAGAGAGATGTTTTATATCATCAAGATTCTGTTCACTCCGAGAGTGAATAGAGGATGTGAATGTACGTAAATATATAATAATAATAAGCATAACTGTATACCCCATAACGACATAAATAAGCTTATAGAAAGGAAAGACAGCTAATTAGATGCTTTTCAAGCCCTGAACAAGAATTTGACGTCGCTATACAAAAGTTTATAAGGAACTGGCCATTAAGCTCTGATTTATGCATCGCAGACATGATATTTCGTGCTAACTAAGTGCCTTACTTAATAGGAAAGTTTTTTCAAGAAGAGTATCGAATTGTTATTTCTTTATGCTTTTGGTGAAAAATGTTTTTAGTCACTTAAACATATCTCTCTTTCAATAATCCCTGCCTACCCCTTTACAGAGAAATGTACACTTTAACTTTACAGGTCGTGGTATGTATGTGTGGAGTGACTTAAAAATAGTTATTTTTAAACACTCGCGATTTATACTCATTTTATTTACTATGAGAGACCGGGTCATATCACGATAAACGTCGGGCAAAAATAAAGGTAATCAGATATCTTTATTAATTTATCGTGATATGACCCGGTCTCACTTAAAAATACCTAAAAATCAGTTTTATCAGACACTAGCTATAAAGTGCGCGTAAAAAGGGCTACTATTTACGCTTATTTAAGTCCCAATCTAGCAAAGGACAATCCGTACTTAAATCATAAGGTTATAGATACGCACATATATATTAATGACTTTAAATCCATTTTAGGATGGGCAGAACCTCGGTGACATAATACTATTTGGTTTTTAGGTCACTAAGTATTAAATATGGAATATTGGTGAAATAGTCCATGGTATTACATGTGCTTAATGGCATTTATGACACACCTGAAGAACAACAACTATTTATAGCGGGTAGTGATAGGTTCAGCTATCCACCTCCGCTATTGCGAAGATAGTAATTCTATAGCCACCTCGAACCCACGTGTTGACCAGATAGACAGTACTCAATGTAACAGGTGGTAACCCGTGTCGCCATGTCGCTATTCACAAGTACTAACTATTACTTGTTGGGGGAACAAGTAGGTTTCCTCACGATGTTTTCCCTCACTATATAGTATTCGACGCATTTCGTAAATCTATTTTATTACGAAAATGTACAGAGAAATTCATTTAATTTCATTTTCATTGGTACATGCTCAAGCGGGATTTGAACGCTGTACCACTGATACAGAGTCAAGCCCCCAAACAACTGACCTACATCGAATTACTGAAAGAAATATTTTTATTTGCATTCTCTTTACGTTCCGCACTTGCAAGTGTTGGTATACTTCACACACATAATGAACAAAATCAATAGAGAATAGGAATTTGGACCCTTGAACCGCAAATATTTCCAATATTTGATTCAATCCCTTAGCAGATCGAAAATCGACCCTTACCCTTACTTTAACCGCAAATTCGATTTAGAATACCTACGTGATTATACAATAGCCGTGAATAGCTATTCAGGAGGAAACTGTATGAACATACACTTTAGGGGTAGTCAGAGATTGAATGTCCATCAACTAACTAAGTAATGGTTAGGTTACTTAATATCCACTTTTCACCTGATGATCTATGATATATACGAAGTTTTCGAAAGGACAGGTTGCTAGCTTATCGCCCCATAGATTCCACTTACCCTTAGCCCCTTAGTCGCCTCCTATATCATGCTAGGAAGAACGGCAGCTAGTTAACAATCAAATGACGTCTCAGACTAGTACGGAAGATAGGACCCTGAATTCAATTCAAAGAAATGCCTACATACTCGTAATTATTCTATGGCTTTAAATGAATATTCATATATGTGTAAGGGTTATTAATTTAATACCATAACATAACAAGTGGATGTTTTTAAGTCTAGGACGTTAAGAAAATGTTGACTACCTGTCTATCTTGCTTGTAAAGAAATGGTATGAGCAGAATTTACTGTTTGTTTTTGTACGTTAAATCTAAATAAATGGAACTTTGCAAATATTATGTTTTAAATTTTATTTGTGCAATAAATATATTTAAAATAATTTTTATTTTATTTGTGTGTATATAAATTTAATTAAAGTGGATTTATACTATACGAGACATGAAAGAATGTCATAATGGGCTGCATAGGGACAGAGAAAGTGACAGCCGGCTGGCAACAGTAAAATTCCATACTTTTCGTCACAACGTTGACAGTATAAAATATGACCTGGTAACCTAATACCATAATCCATATCAATCCCATTCTAATACTCTAAACATGGTAAAATTAACTCAGGATGCTTCTATTGCTACCCGACGTTTCTATTGCTTTTTGCTATTTTATATATGCTATTTTGTATATAAAATACTAGTGACCCGCTCTGGCTTCGCACGGGTATAAAATATAAAGTCTACTCCACTATTCAATGGATGTTATTATACATATAAACCTTCCTCTTGAATCACACTATCTATTAAAAACAAACCGCATCAAAATCCGTTGCGTAGTTTTAAAGATTTAAGCATACAAAGGGACATAGGGACAGAGAAAGTGACTTTGTTTTATACTATGTAAAGATACGCGATAAGTCCCGTTTTCTAGTAAGTTGTATAAAAATCGCGTCTCTTAAAAATATGATATATCTAGTTATTAGTAATTGGAGGTTCTGTCCACCCCGTAAGGTAAGTGCATGTAATGAGAGGCTACATTGCATGGTTGTAAAACATTTTGACCCTTCACTCTTAGTAAACAGTTTTGCATACAAAGGGAGCAAAGTTTCCTTAAGTGTGTTTGCTTTGAAAGTACACTTAAGTGGACTATTACATTTTTAAACACATTCACGCCTTTAGTCCTTAGAGTAATAGACAGACAGTATAACGTATATATAATATTTTCTTTTTAATTGTTTTGAAGATGGTAATATACTTAACCCACTAAATCGCATTCGCGGTGAACAGAGATACAACACCTATCTTTCGCAAAACTGTCGGTGTTGTGGCATAATATGAAATATTGGTAACAGGTTGGTTCTTATACAGGAAGATCCCAGAGCTCCCAGACGTCACTTATTTTCTGTTGGACAAAATATATACGCTTAATAATATATGATTAATTGCTACCTGAAAAATGGCCGTCTGGCCAAGGTAGCAACTAGTCATATGATCATAGTACACCCCACCACTACTCACTCGGATATATTTTGTCCATCAGAAAATAATTGACGTCTGGGAGCTCTGGGATCTTGGACTATTATAAAATCAATTGATCCATAGTCCCTTAGTCGCCTCCTACGTTTTACCAGAAACACAGCCACATAGCTATTTTACAGGTCAGATAACATGAATCCATGCATTTCTTTATCTAGTTAAATGAAGGTTTTGAACGGTCGCTCCCTGTCAGATGTCATTCAATCCTCTAAATAACCTCTTAATTTTTTTGTAGTTTAAGTTCTACTATTGATATGACATCTGGGTTGTATATACAATTATTTGATTTAATAAGTTTAAATTTTATCTATAATCTCTTGTATATATGATTAATTACTAACAGGACTTATCGCGTAATTTTTTATATAATAAAGTTACCTTTTATTAACCCGACGTTTCGGCTACGTTGCAGCAGCCATGGTCACTGGCAGACCCAAATTATATAAAAAATTACGCGATGAGTCCCGTTAGTTATTAATCATGAGTATAAATCGCAAAACTCTTGTATATTATGTTTGTAGACCAAAATAAAATAACCTGAAAAATTTCTATAAAGTCTCCTACATCGATTCGTATCAACGTTAAGAAAGATCAACCTTCAATTCCCTAGGGGAAAAATTTAATTGAACTGAAAGAAAATAAATAAATTGAATGTAACTGCTTTTCTTATAACTCTACGTTGAATGTTGACATGTCCGTATCCGCAATTGCGTAGTAAACAATTAATGTGCTCATTGATCCTGATATTCAATGACCAACATGACTTTATACATCGTTTACATGTAAAGGTACTGACATACATGTTATGCGGATGAATGATAGTAGATTGACAAAAGGAATATATGTAAATGAGGTGGAAGGGTGGTTACGTAGCTACAGGACCAATAAGATATATTACAATCAGAATTACCTATAACCGCTAAGTGTTTATGAGGAAGTGTATGAGTGTCAATAAAGCGAATATGGTTTGTGACAGAGAGGGATCCGTAATCACTGTCTACTCCTTAACAAGGAGACGAGTGTGATGTGTATGTATGTACATAGCACGCATGATTGTCTACAAAGTATTAAATAAAACAATTCTCGATTTATCCCGATCTTGCATTCTACTTTTGCTTCATTAACAACCATCATGATATAAAGATACATGGAACCTCTACATACATATAAGTCACCAGTTATAACTTGAGCGACTGTAGCCAAGCGGGTAAGACCTCTTACTTCTTATTAGAGGTCCTAGGTTCGAAACCTGGCTTTGGCATGCACCAATGAATAAAATTTAAATATGTGTTTTTCATTTATATACATAATTTACAGTCGCTAACGGTGAGGTCATAGGGAGAAAACCTGCCTATCTTCCGGTACAAGTAATATCTAGTGCCTATTTACTACGATACGGTTCACTACCTATAACGTTAGGTGGTATCTATCAAGGGAAACACAAGGGGCTTCGAGTGGCCCATACCTAATATGCCTTCGAGACTTCGGAGATGGGCGCTCAAGCCTGTGACTTTCTCGCCACAATAAAAAAGGGAATGTATGTAAGTGTATACATAAGTCGTGAAGCGTATGTATGTTATAACTTATTATTTTTTTAAGGATTCCGTTTACATACATACATATACATATATTTTACACAAAAGTCCGCATTTGTTCCGAGCAAATATTTTTATAGACTACGTGACAACCCTAAGCCTTTGTTGTCCAAAAAGGTTTTGGCCTTTATCAATAAACTTGTTTGTCCTTTTTGGTGAGATTTATGATATTTCTTCACCCAGTCAACCCTTGTGTGATGGCTTGGAACATTTAATAGAAAATCCCAACAATACATACAATTCAATTTGTTGGACTACTGTACTATTCAACACATAACGCATTAAACAGTTTTATAATATGAACAAAACAAAAACAAATGCAATCACGACCATTAAGTTTCACATCGAATATTGCATTTATACATACATACACATCACGATTCCCTGTAAAGAAATCTGTCCCAATCATGACTTAACACTTTCACATCATTGACAATTATATACCTCCTCATACTGATTCGGTGGTTATAGATACTTCTTACATCACCATTTTTCAATATGACGTCAATTTGACTGTCATATGTCCTATTGGACTGTCTCGTACATATATTCCATCTAAACTATTCAATTCCCAGACAAGACAGCAATAAATCTAAACTTCACTAATTACGCTCCGAAATTACATCGTAAAGACATACTTTGAAGGCAACTTTGCTAACAAAATCCCCATAGACACTGCTGCCATGTGAATTTTTAAAACCAACAACTGCTCGCCGTAAATTCATGTAATATTCATCCGCTTGTATTAGCCGAAATACAAGGTTTGCTTGGCATATGGGAACAATCCGTAGTCCCACTGTACCTTTATAAATAAATCAACAATACATTTGTGTACCTGTCTAACGAGGTTGAATGAATAATTCATACACATCAAGCTCGAGTGTAAAAGGGGTAGGTAGAGATAAAGGGTTCATAATTTTCTCTATCATGAAAAACCAAACTTTTATTCATTAATACCAAATTTCAGTAATACTCGGTTATTATAGTTATTCTAACGATAGCCTTTTTAGTATTTATTTTAATATTTATGTAAATTTATTGCACATCGTGTCTTATCATAATATACAGGGTGGCGCATTCAAAACGGTCAGTATGGGAAAGTCTGAAACTATAAGAGATACGAAGATTTGTTCTTAGGAACCATGTCACCGATTTTGATAAAAAGAAAAACTGCATTCATACTTTCTTTGAAAAAACAACTGTATCCAGTACGGGAATCGAACCCGGTTTCATTGAAAAAATTAATTAGCCTTTTTCATTTTTTCTTTTTAAATATCAATTGTGTAGGTCTTAAACTGTAAATGTCTCTATGAAACATGATGTCTAAAATGAATAAAATGCATTGTTTTGGCATCCTTTAAGTTATCATAGTAGGTGTTCTAAGTGACTACCGTTGTTTTCAATACAAAATTCAACACGTTTAGGTAACGATCTTACTATTGAATTTTGTATTTTCATGTGGTGAATTTGCGTTAAATTTGACTCTATGCTACTTTTAGGTCTTCAACGGTGTCATAGCTTGTTTTGTAAAATTCATTCTTAACGTAACCCCACAAGAAATTTTCAAATATGGTTTAACACGTCACTTTAAGTGGACTTTTCAATAGATTGTTAGTGTTTGATTACTGTAGATAACAAAACTTTCTAAACGGAATAATGCAATGCTAATGCCACATGATATGGTGTATGTAACAAGTAGAGGGGTACAAAAGTACAAACAGCCATAGAGACAATTTTACATGTCTGAACTTTTTGAGTATTGTAAAGGTGTATGTAAACTACTATGATAAACTAAAGTATGCCAAAACAATGCATTTTATTAATTTTGGACATCATGTTTCATAGAGACATTTACAGCTTAAGACCTACACAATCGATACTTAAATAGAAAAAGTGAAAATAGCAAGTTTATTTTTTCAAAGCAACCGGGTTCGATTCCCGTACTGGATACAGTTGGTTTTTCAAAGAAAATATGAATGCAGTTTTTATTTTTATCAAAATCCGTGACATGGTTCCTAAGAACAAATCTTCGTATCTTTTATAGTTTCAGACTTTCCCATACTGACCGTTTTGAATGCGCCACCCTGTATAGTGTCTTGTGCTAGTCTGGTAGGTAAAAAGAATGATAACTAGCTGCCGTTCTTCCCGGCATGTCTAGGTGGTTAAAGAACTAGGGATAAATATAACCTATTGGGCGATCTATCAGGCTGGAAACTTGCCACAAATGTTTCATCAGCATGATATCACAACCCCAATATTAATGCTGAAGAGTGACCTCGGAGATATTATATCTCAAAGGTTCTATCCACCCGAAAGCACTAAAGAACGTGAATGTTTATGTGTATAAGTATTGCACATAGCAATTATATTCCTATCATTTGAAACAAATTGCTAGCACCTCATCCAAAATTAGCATCCCCTGTTCTCTTACTTACCTTCTTCACAACGCTAATTAGAAAAGGCTTTTAAATGCCCTTAAAGCCTCCAAACCTAATATAGGCCTACTGTGTAATATAGTCTCAATACATCTGAGCACATCTTGTGCCTTAGTCCACTAACGCTTTTTAAATCAGTTAAGTAGCAGTCAGTAATAGAATAGCAACAGTAACAAATTCGCCATTTCCAAAACGAAATTTGACACTTTCTGATATTAATGGTGTAATTTGACAGTTGCTAATCCACTACCAACTTCACATATTACTGATCTTATCACGTTTGTGCTAAAACGCATTCGTAGACTAGAGCCTCTGTTTTCTTACTTCCCTCATTTACTATACTAATTAGAAAAGGCTTTTAAATACCCCTAAAGCCTCCAAACTTAGTATGGGACTACTGTGTAATATAGTTCCAATAAATGTGAGCACATCTGTTCATGTCACTGATCAATATTTACGACCCTTCCACTCGACTTAGCTGATTGGATCAAAGGCCCTAAGAATAGTCACCAGGGGTATCGACCTTCGGGATTTAAGACCTTCATACATACATATCACGCTTGATTCCCTGTAGAGGAGTAGGCAGAGATCACCGATCCCCATCTGTCCCCATCCTGACAAAACAAATTTGCTTCATTGACATCCATACATTTCTTGATACACACTCAGCGGTTATAGGTTGTAACATCAATTTTATTCAATATCTCGTCTATCTGACTGTCATATGTCTTATTGGGTGAGCCCTACGTACGTTCTTTCACGTCACTCACAAAAACCTTTTTGAATTTTAGTTATTGTTGTGATTATTTTCTCGCGTACATACATACATACAGAAACATCACGCCTGATTCCCTATAGAGTGATAGGCAGAGATCGAGGACCCCCATCTGTCCAGATCCTGACAGACCACTTTGGCTTCATTGACACTTATACACCTACTCAAACACACTTGGCGGTTATAAGTACTTTTAACGTCACCCTTTTTCAATATGTCGCCTATCTGATTGTCATATGTCCTATTGTACCGACCCAGATCACGTGAATGTATACATATGTATGTAATATATAATAATAATAATAATATTTGGACATTATAACACCAATTGAACTAGCCCCTTGGTAAGTACATTTAAGACTTGTGTTAAGGGTACTAGTCAACGTATATTTAAGAAATGTATACATATTATATATAGATAAATACATATATAGCATATATAATCAACGACCAGACTGGAAAGCAGAAGACAAGCGTAGTTCTTAACAGTCTCCACTGGGAATCGAACCTCACGATTAGCGTTCAGGCAGCTAACCGATCGAGCCACGGAGGTCATCAATATATGTATGATAAATAAGTAACTCATATATACTCACCAAAACCAGCGCAAACAGCGGCAGAGGAGCATGATGGGTAGCCATGAGGGTACCAGCTCCCAAGGTGAGGGTCACCAGCACTGACCCTGACAGCGAGAGGGCCTCCCACTCCACCGCAGCCGGCAGCAGCGTCAACGCCAAGACTATGGACAGCACCAGCAGGGTCACTGACAGGAGTATTATGGTCTTGGACTGGGTGGCTAGGTCCTGGAAAGAAGGATTAGGGTTTTTAAGAGATTTCTATTAGGGAAAACATAGAGTTGAAAAAGAGAAATGCGTTCACGATCAACCTTTGCAGGGTCAGAGGTTCAAGCGTCCATCCGCAATTGTGAAGGTAGTAAATATATGGTCACCTCAAACCCACGTGTTGACCAGATAGTCAATACTCAGTGTGACAGGTGGTAAGTCATGCCACCATTTACAAGCACTATTACCTGTTCGCGGAACAAGTAGGCTTCCTTATGATGTTATCCCTCACCGTAGTATTCGACGCATTTTACTAGAAAACGGGACTTATTGTGTTAATTTTTAAACAAAATAACACTGTAAAACATCGTGACCCAGAACATTGCATAATAACCAAAGCACCGGGTAGCAAAGGTATTACTGTGATTACTAAATAAACATAATATGTAACGTTTTTTAATAAGAATAATTAATAAAGTAAGTTATGTATGGTTTAAGTTGATAGCAATAAATAGATATAGGGGTATCTATAAGCATAGATATTCATTTCCTTATATTCCATTTGGTGGCAGTGATACATACAGATATATTTTCTTGTAGCTTATAATATTTAATAATTAGTTTAATTCGACTCGTCTCAAGACTTATATAAAAATACGACATGTCGTAGCTTTGTATACGTTACTGTAGTATTAAGAATCAAAAACTTCACTCCCACTTTCTAAGAGAATACAGAGCGTCAGGTTTTTTTATAATACTTTAGTATTTTTCTTGTAATTTGACACTGACCAACTACATATATAAAATAATAGAAAAATTTCCATTCCTTAGTTGTTTGTAGTTGTAGACGTGTATATAAATCAAACCAAAACAATGGTTTTACTTTAATTGGACATTGCATCAATTGAATAAAGAATTATTTAGTTTAAAGGTTAATTTATACTATGCACGTTAGTAAAAGGTGTAAGGTTAAGAACAATGCAACATAGATAATTGTTTACTGTTTGAATAGTGCGATGTGTTGACAACCTAACTAGGCCCTAAGACCACTAATGCTATTTGCAAAATATCAGTTCAATAGCACTTCAGGTACAGTGTGAATTTGTTCGAGGAATAACAAAAGTATGAAATATCACCACTTTAAGGTGAAATTTCAAACTTTTGTTGTTCAATTACGGATTAAATCCTTTTCGGAATGGAGAGAACCTCGGAGTCATGATTTATCACTGACATAGCTCACAATATGGTAAATGGAACATCAATGACAAGTTGCTAGCCCATTGTCTAATACATTCCATTGACTAGTTACCATTATATTTGCGTCTCAGTTAATAGTTTACATATTTACATACATCAGAAGATGTACGAGTGTCAATGAAGCGAAAGTGGTCTGTCAGGATCAGACAAATGAGGATCTGTGATCTCTGCCTACCCCTCTACAGGGAATCAGGCGTGATGTGTATGTATTTACATACATGTATAAAATAAACCCACAAGTAGCTTATACAAGTGCTTTCAAGCAATCCCTTAACTTAATATGCAGTTGAGAGCGCTTAATAGGAACTAACTTAAATAGGTCTTAGATCATCTTAGTGCTTGCATTAACCTAGGAACACTCAATTAAGTACATGTCCTGTAATTACGTCGGAAGGACCAGCTTAACTTGACATCTCGGCTCAATATAGCGCCTATGCAAACGAAGTTTCAATTAAGGTTGGGCTCTTCGGGATAGTAAATATAAATCCACTTATTTATAAGAATAGTTAGGCGTTAAAAACTTTATGAGGATACTTGACTGTCTATATTCGGGAATTAGAAATACACTGTGATATTGCCTTGCTTGCCAGTCACATACAGGAAAAGGGTGTTAGTAATAAATATATCATACATCTGCCCGGAAAGTTTAAAAAGCGACTCATTTAAAGTTCTTTTTACAGATACACTTTGGCCTTTTATCCTAGGTAGCTAAGAGTAGAATAAAGAACACTTAAAAGAACACTAAACCAATAAAATACACCCCATGAATTATAGTCGTTCATTTATACCCAAACTAACATGCAAAATTGTTTTGTCCAACCTGTCACCAATGTTCCATATAACTTCATAATCCCAATATTCATGCTAAAAAGTGACCTCGGAGATATTATCGTTTTCAAGGTTCTGTCCACTCCAAAAGGGATTAGAGGACGTGGTTATATATGTATATACTGTTTAAATTTAGATATTCGACGTAGCTCAGTTGTTTAGGGCTTGACTTTGTATCAGTGGGTACGGGGTTCAAATCCCGCTTGAGCATGTACCAATGCAAATGAAGTTTAATGAATTTCTATGTACATTTTTTTCGTAATAAAAATATATTTACGAAATGCGTCGAATAATACGGTGTGGGAAAACATCGTGAGGAACTTACCTGCTCCTTGAACAGGTAATAGTTAGTGCTTGTAAAAGGCGTCTTGGCTTACCATCTGTCACATTAAGTACTGACTGTCTGGTCAACACGTGGGTCCGAGGTGGCCATAGAATTACTACCTACGCAATTTCGGAGACGGACACCTGAACCTCTGACTACCCCGCAAGGGCTAGTGGTCGTTAACCCGTTTGTCTTTTTTGTTTTAATTTAATAATTATCCCCAGCACATAGGGGCCTTAACTGGCGTGTCAGGTAGTTATAGCAGGCAGTTATGCAAAGTGGCTCCACATGACCCTTGTGACGACCTAAGTTAATCTTTGCCTGATCTTGGACCTGCTAATGCAATTTCTGACGGAGATTGCCCTTGGCTTACGAACAAAGATTAGTTGTGCAGATGGGTCTTTTGTAGTTTCATAGACGTTTGTTTATGGAGGGTAGTGAAAACTAATACATACTCGTACACACATATACGCCTGATTCCATCTAGAGGTGTAGGTAGAGATCACGGATCCCCATCTCTTCCAATCGTGACAAACCACATTCTCTTCATTGACACTCATACACACTCGGCGGTTATCTGTACTTCAAACGTCATCCTTTTTTAAATCAGGAGCGGAACTAATGGGAATCCGTGATCTCTGCCTATCCCTCTACAGGGAATCAGGCGTCATGTATATGTATGTAAGTAGTCTTAAGAACCTATCTTAATCCAGCCGCTACCTATTCCTTGAACACTCGTAGCACGTAACAATACACATTATAATCCCACCTGGACTCGCCTTAATTAAGCTCCTCACTCACATGCATACAAATGTCTGCACCTAACTAAGTGACCGTGTGTTCCACCTTTAGAACGTGGATTTACGTTCTACGTAACGAGCGTGAATACTACGGTGAGGAAACCTGCCTGTTCCCCGAACAGGTAATAGTGCTTGTAAATGGTGACATGGCTTGACATCTGGTCAACACGTGGGTTCAAGGTAGCCATAGAATTACTACCTCCGTGATTGCGCAGATGGATACCTGAACCTCTGACTACCCCGCATGGGTTAATGGTCGTGAACGCGTCTGTCGTTTTTGTTTGTTTATAACGAGTGTACGTACATAGTATGTCTATCTACCTACAAAGGAATAGATCGTGAGTTCATTCACACATACACATCAATCACCTCATCATGCCTGTATGGCGATACGGCTCACCACCTATCACGTTGAGTGCTGTCTATGTAGTAAAACGCGGGCTTTGAATGCCTTCGAAATTTTGAAGATGGGCACTCAAGCTTCTGACTACTCCGCCTCAATAAAGAGGAGTGTGTATACACAAGTCGTGTTGCGTATGCTATATTCCGTTTACATACACCATTATTTCCGATCGTGGTAAACACTTACTCTTCATTGACATGCATACACTTCCTCGTACATAGACGGTTGTTATAGGACTCCCAGGTTCATAGTATATCCTGTCCAAATAAAAGCATTCACTGCTTACCTGCAATTCTTCCCTGTATTTCCCACTGGGATAGGCAGATATATATCGCCACCTTGAAACATTGTGACTTAACTATATACCATTCAATAGGCAATAGGTACTTTGCCAAAGGGACAGTTAATGCAGCATAACGAAGTCACAACGAAGTCATTCAAACAGCGGTCATTCACCAATCTATTTTGGGTCGTTCGCACTGAGTAGGTTACCGTTTAGATGCGGTAAGGTTGAAATACACTACGCGATGTTATACTACGATATATTTAATTTATAGTTAAATTATTTTAATTAGTCTTAAGTTTCTGATTAATAACTAACGGGACTTATCGCGTATGTTTTATATAATAAAGCTACCTTTCTTAACCCGACGGTTCGGCTACGTTGCTACGTTATATAAAAACATACGCGATAAGACCCGTTAGTTATTAATCATGAGTATAAATCGCGAATCTCTAAAACTATAGTCTTAAGTTTGTAAATATTTTGTTAATTTATTGTACAGATTCTATTATTTTAAAATGTAGTATAATAAAAACTACGCGGCATAATCATAAACACATACAAATCACGTTCGTTTCCCTATAAAAGACTAAGAAGAGATCACGGATCCCCAGTTCTTGATCCTGGCAAACTTTCGCCTTATTGGCATCTATGCACCTCTTAATAACATCCAGTGGTTATAGGTGCTTCTAACGTCACCTTTAGTACGTCAAGGTATCAATAAAGTATATGTAAAGATAACATTTAATGGTCACTTTTGAGCTTGAATATTAGGGCAGGGATGTTATATGGAACGGCTCAATTTCATTCCATTTACCCCTAGTCCCTTAGTCGCTACCTACGCAGGCCGATAAGAACGGCAGCTAGTTAACATCCTTTTCATATTCCAGGCTAGCACGAGACTAAACTGTATTTTAAATAATTTATTTTTAGGTCAAATTGTGTTTTTAATACTTTATTTTAATGATTTCTTTATAAACCCGCTACTATTCATTAGTTAAGTATATTTCCACCCTAAACAAACCGTCTATACTCTATATACTATGGCTAAGGTAAACAGGCGTCCTTCAAAGTCGTATCGATATAAATAGGTTACCAATCGCCCTGTCTGTCCAAGTTTACACCTATCGAGGATTACGCGATAAATCGATTGATCGGCACGTGAAACATCGTAAAATTTGTATAAAGTTTGTATAACTAAGTTCCTGCTAAAATATACATAGGAATGATTGCTTTAGTAGGTACATACGTTAGGGAATGTATCGCATTGTGGAGATATGACATTTGCTTGGTTATTCCTATCGGAAATTGGATTAGATTATTAGATTTCCGACATGGCTGACCACCTGTCACATTGAGTACTGACTATCTGGTCAACACGTGGGTTCGAGGTGTCCATAGAATAACTACATTCGCAATTGCGGAGATGGAAACCTGAATCTCTGACTGCCCCGCAAGGGTTAATGGTCGTGAATGTGTTTTTTTTTTTTTAAATTAGATTAGGATAGTGTTTAAAGGAACATCAGATAATACGAGGACACCAATATGGATGGATTGTACACCAAAATAATACAGTCCCAAGCCAAACCTAACCTTTGGTGTGTGTATAGCTATATTTAGGTGTACATTTCAGTATTTTTGATGAGCTTTCAATTATTTCCATTGGATTATTTGACGACCTCCGTGGCGCGATCGGTTAGCCGCCGGAACGCTAATCGTGAGGTCCCGGGTTCGATTCCCGGTGGAGGTAGAGTTAAGAACTACGCTTTTCTACTGCTTTCCAGTCTGGTCGTTGATTATATATATGCTATATATGTATTTATCTATATATAAAATGTAAATATTTCTTAAATACAGGTTGACTAGTACCCTTAAGACAAGTCTTAAATGAACTTACCTAGGGGCTAGTTCAATTGGTGTAATAATGTCAAAATATTATTATTATTGGTGCAAGTAAGTATGTAAATAAAATACCTGCCTTTTTTCCTAGCAAAACCATTTCCCGTGCTAGTCTGAGACTTAAAAAGAATGCTTACTAGCTGCCGGTTTTCTCGGCAAGACGTAGGAAGCAAATAAGAGACTAGAAGTAAATGAAATCTATTGGGCAATGGACTAACAACCTTTCACTAACATACCAAATGACATCGAAACCACAATATTCAGGCTAAAAAGTAACCTAGGAGATATCACCGTGTCGCCAAAGTGCTGTCTACTTCAAAGGGGATTAAAGTACTAGAAAGTATATGTATGTCTCTTCTTAATATAATTATGATGAATTTAGGTCTAGGGATATCCATCCATCTAGGTTTTTTCCTAGTCTTTCAGCCTCTAACAATCGCATGCCAAAACGATAACCTGCAAATAGCATACATGATTAATAAGTAACGAGACTTTTAAAAAGTTACCTTTATTAACCCGACGTTTAATTATATAAAAACTTACGCGATAAGTCCCTTTAGTTATTAATCATGAGTATTAATCGCGAATCTCTTAAAACTATAGTACCATATAGTTGTAAATATATCTAACATGGGCCGTCTAATGGGTGATTTCTACTTACCCCTCTGAAGGGAAATGGGCGTGATGTAGATATGTGTATGAGCGATATTGTAAAATAAATTTAGAAGAAACACATGAAATCGATATAACCTTGGAGGCTAATTCACATGTATTTGAAAATGATTTGAAACAACTACTTCTAATTTGGAAATATAAGTCTCTTTTCATTTTTGTATTAGCTACATTATAGAATGTTTCTTTATAATGGACATAATTGGTTTGTCAATGTCAAGTCGTAAGAAATGATAATACCAGATCAATAAACCTTCAAACAATTACTCATTACATTATATTCTCACACATAATACATGCAGATTTTACGGATGATGCCAGAATTGAGAAAGTAAAATTTTAAAGAAAAAGAAAAAACAAAGAAAACAGTATTCACAATTGCGGGGTAGTCAGAGGTTCAAGTAACCATATCTACAATCGCGGATGTAGTCATTCGATGGCTACCTCGAACTTAGGTGTTGAACAGACAGTGGTAAGCCATGTCGCCATTTACAAGCACTAACTATGACCTGTTCGGGAAACAGGTAGGTTTCCTTACGATGTTTTTCGTTACCAAAGTATTCGACGAAATTCGTAAAAGTTTTTTTTATTACGAAATGTACATAGAAATTCATTAAACATCTTTTTTTTGTTCACATGCTCCAGCGGGATTTGAACCCTGTACCCTCGATACAGAGTCCAAAACAACTGAGCCACATCGAATTTACTGCATTATATCACAAATATAAAAACTGTGATGCAGTGAAACGGTGCTGTCTCAGTATACGATAAATTAGTTGTTAATAAGTTACCCTGATAGTCAACTCCCAATGTGTCAGGTGTTAAATAGTCTCGGTATTTAACAACGCGGACTATTATATATTTCGAGGAATAGCTACCTAGGTATCTTGACTCTGTATCGAGGGTACAGGGTTCAAATCCCGCTTGAGAATGTACCAATGCAAATGAAGTTTAATGAATTGCTATGTACATTTTCGTATTTAAAATACATTTACGGAATGCGTCGAATACTAAAGTGAGAGGAAACATCGTAGAGAAAGCTACCTGTTCCTCGAACAGGTAATAGTTAGTGCTTGTAAATGGCGACATGGCTTACCACCTGTCACATTGAGTACTGACTGTCTGATCAACACGTGGGTTCGTGGTGGCCATAGAATAACTACCTTTGCAATTGCGGAGATGGACACCTGAACCTCTGACTACCGCGCAAGGGTTAATGGTCGTGAATGCGTTTGTCTTTTTGTTTGTCTTTTTTAGGTACCCAGGTTTATCTCTTCAAAAACTGTGCCTAAGTATGAAAGGTTTAATAAATCCAGACAAAACCCAAATGTCATTCCGCTACCGAATAAGTTCCTTTGAAGCCTTTGAATAGAGCCTCTGGATGACAAACAACAAAAAATGAAAAGGGATCAAAGCTATGAATGGATTAAACGAAAACTAATCTGACAACAAAGATACATTTAAGCTACAGGAATAGTAGGATGAAAAGAATGTAAGCATTTCGAACATTATACAGTTATCATGGGTAAACAAATTAAAACTATAAACCTAAGGTAGAAACAAAAATTAAATTAAACGAAAAAAATATCTTATAGTCATCGCTGTCAGCGAATGTAAATAGCGATCCCGCCACATAAATTGGCAGTAGCCAAACTTGGAACTAAATTTGACGTTTCCGCCATTGCGTGTTATTTTGTATGAAAGGTAAATTTAGTATTACCAGCGTTGTGTTTTTTGCCCACTCTTTGTAATTTTTATGTTTGTTAAGGGTGATTATAATAAATTGATTTCCGGAGTTTCTTGTTAGTTCTTCTCCAAGTTAGGGTCTCCGCTGATCTAACCTCGGTAAAAAATATGTAAAGACAATGCTCAGTGCCATGTTTGAAATAGTTTTTTTAATTTATACTTAGATCATAAGATAACTTTCAAAGAGAGCTTGTGATATTTATAATTTTGAATATATGGCAGATGGAGGCGTCGCCGCAGTTGCATAATTCACTGTTGCCAATAAACACGGCAAAACTAGCAATCATTGTGCCATACGGCTCGATACATTATAGGTTTCATTTGTAACGGTCTTTGGTTGCAGAGCTATAAACTCAAATAAAACAAATTAATATACCAAAGTCAAAAGTCAAAATATTTTTATTCAAAATAGGCCCTATCACAAGCTCTTATTGAAAGTTATCTTATGATCTAAGGATAACAACAATAAAGATTATTATTTTTATAATTAACAAACATAAATATTACAAAGAAAGTGAGCAGTGTGCCTTTCCTTTGTAATCTTTATGTTTGTTAATTATAAAAATAATAATCTTTATTGTTGTTATACTTAGATCATAAGATAACATTCAAAGAGAGCTTGTGATAGGGCCTATTTTAAATAAACATATTTTGACTTTGATATTAATTTGTTTTATTTGAGTTTATAGCTCTGCAACCAAAGACCGTTACAAATGAAACCTATAATGTATCGAGCCGTATGGCACAGTGAGGGCTAGTTTTGGCATGTTTACTGGTAACACTGAATTACGCGACTGTGGCGACGCCCCCAACTGCCAATTTATATGGCGAGATCTCTAGATGCTTTATTTCCACTATGTTGTAATAGTCAACTAATGTATAATAATAGTCTACTAGGTGTATCTATAATTTAACTCACATACAATAATACATTTTCCCTGCTAGTCTGAGACGAAAAAGAATGCTAACTAGCTGCCGTTCTTCCCGGCATGTCGTAGGGAGTGACTAAAGGACTAGAGGTATATGGAATATATTGGGTAATTGACTAGCATCTGCCACCAATGTTCCTTATGACATCGCCCCTATTATTATATTGATGCTAAAAAGTGACCTATGAGATAGTGAGGAATTTATTTTATTTACTAATAAATACAACCATCAACAATCACGTCTTTTAACCCCTAAAGGGGTGGACAGAACCTTGAATACACAATAATATATCTTAGGTCAGTATTGAGGAAGAAAATTGTGGTCGTGATATCATATGGAATATTGGTGACAAGTTATTAGCGCATCCCCCAAAAGCTAGATAAAGGCGAACCTACATACTAAACCCCCTTAAAATTAAACAGAGAGTAAAATAAATACCAATAGCCCAAAAGATTCACAATTCCTGGCTCTGGCATGTACCGATGAATAAAATTTAAATATGTGTTCATTTACGTACACAATTTACAGTCGTTAACGGTGAAGGAAAACATCGTGAGCAAACCTGCCTATCCCTCTGGATTGGTAATAGCTAGTGCATATATACGGCGATAAGGTTCACTACCTATCACGTTAGGTGCTGTCATCTAGTGAAACGAGCTTCGAGTGACCCATACCTAACATGCCTTCAAAATTTCGGAGATGGGCATTCAAGCCTCCAACCATCCCGTCGAAATAACTGACTGAGTATACACAAGTTGGGCAGTGTATGTTTATTAAAAATAAATACTCACATCATAATGCAGCACGCAAAGAGCACAGAGCAACGCAATGGAACAGATAAGCGTCACGCATAGAGCGGACACGAATAACGCGTGCTTCAGCCTCACGCAGTACCGTCTGTACAGAGCCTCTAATTCTAGCTCTGTGCCTTCTTCTTCTGTGGATAAAGAAAAGTAGGTTATTAATTACATATATATTCACGTCCTTTAATCGATTTTGGGGTGGTCAGAAACTTGGAGATAAAATATTGTAGTGTTACTTATAGCATAGATATTTAGATGTGATAGTCATATGGAACAGGTGACAGGTTGATATCTTATCGCCAAGTAGATTTCATTTACCCGAGTCCCTAAGGCGCTTCTTATGACATGCCTGGAAGAATGGCAGCTAAGTATCACGGGAAATTAATAATAATTAATGTTATTATCAGCAAAATTTTAAACTAAAAATGTTTGGATTCTATCTCAAATATCAAGATAGTTCAATTCCTAAAAAAGTAATAAATGAAAACAATGGTTACTTAGATTTATGTACTTTAGCAATAAACTTAATGAAATAAACTGTGTAATTATATTTGGCGAGCGTTGATAAGAGTCCCCAGTTCCATTAGTATGGAAATTAGCGATATTTCGCATTTATTCCTGCTTAAGCTTGAAAGGGTCAGAGGTGGGTAACATTTGGGTGGAACGACTGTTTGACTTAGACTAATAGGAAAAGGGAATAGCAATGACGCTGTATTCACAAGAGTAATGTATTTCTTGTTTACATACATATATTCACGTCTCTAAGTCCTACTACATCCCTAAAGGATATGCAGAGACTATTGATCGCAAACTAAAAACCAGACAAATCTCTCTTGCTTCTCTAACATCCATTAACCATCTTATTGTTTATTTGTTGTTTGAGGCTACAGATACGAAAACATGTTAAAATTGCGGTTACTGATATTTTATTGTCAAATATTGATTTTGTACTGTTCTTAATCGCAATATTAAGCTTCAGGTTTTATATTCTTTCGGAACACACGCTGTAAGGGATAGCCACTACCCTATAATCTATTAAATAATTTATAAAATCTTATTCTTTTATTCAACATTACCATAAAATACTCGTCAAAACTCTCAAAATTCCCATTGAATTAATTTACTTAAGTACTGCAACAGCGATCATTTACATACCCACACTTCATTTAATGAAAACCTAATAAGTTTGAGTTACAACAGTGGTCCCCAACGTATCATTCAACATTGAAAACTTTAATTAAAATGCAATACTCTTCTACACTCTTTATTAAATGGTAAGTATTAAAATAATTGAAACAACTTTTTTAATAACGTTTATTAACTATTTGTAGTTAACAAACACACTCACGTCTTATAAAACAAAACAAACAAACGCATTCACGACCATTAACCCTTGCGGGGTAGTCAAAGGTTCCGATGTCCATGTCCGCAATTGGGAAGGTAATAATTATATGGCCACCTCGAACCCATGTGTTAACCAGATAGTCAGTACTCAATTTGACAAAAGGTAAGTATGTCGCCATTTACAAGCACTAACTATTACCTGTTCAAGGAACAGGTAGGTTTTGCTCACGATGTTTTCCCTCACCGTAGTTTACCTTTTTTAATACTAACAGTACTTTGGGAACAATATTATCTCTACGATTGTAACTGTATCAATATGGTGACAGATTATTTGATTATTTAATACAATACATCCATACATATTTACGCCTCTACGTCCCTAAGGCGAAAGGCAGAAACTATCGATCGCCACCTGGATCGATCCTGACAAATGACTCTCGCTTCACTCACACCCATTAGCCTTCTCATATATGCTCTTCCGTTCTTCACACTACGTACAGCCTTGAGAAGAATGTATTTATTATTTATTCCAGGTCGGAAAGAAGTTAGAAGTATTATTTCCTTTCATAATGGGACTTTTATAATATTTTTTTAAAAGCTATTAGTATAAGTATTTTCATAAATGGTTTGAATGTCAGCTAAATGACATACCCTTATCAATCTTGTAATCCGAGGATTACAGTTAAAAGAACGTCCTAACGTATTTTTGATGACTTTCAGCAATTATTTCTAATTGCCAAGATTGTTTAAAAACAGCGCACCTTAGCTAGGTCTCATGCTAGTCTGGGACGCAAAAGAATGCTAACTAGCTGCCGTTCTTCCATGCATGTCGTAGAAGGCGACTAAGAGACTAGGGGTTATTGGAATATTTTGGCCGATGAGCTGGCTTATTGTCACTAATGTTGCATATTACATCACAACCTCAATATTCATGCTAATAAGTAACCGTGGTTGGTTATTATGTCATTTCTGAAGATCTGTCCACCCCAAAAAGGGGGTAAAGGATGTGAATGTACAGGCAATCGTTAGTTAATAGTTTTAAATTGTACGGTGCTAATATAAGTAACGAATACAAAGCAGATGCTTTAACTCCCAGCATATTTTGATAAAAGACTTAGGTATTTTCGATAAGTATTGAGACTTATACATCTACATTTCCCAGGGATTAAACATACAACAAGCCAGAAATAGCAGGGCCCTTACCCCACTAATTCATTTTAGCCACAATATTACTTCAATATCGATATTGTGGCACTTCAGTGGCCGTAGTTTGATACTGTTGGCACTCCACTTACAAATTTTGGCCACTGAGGGGCTATCGAACTACATCTGCGTCTGAAGTACAAAAAAGATACTCCACTAACCAAACGTCAGTCAATGTCAGTTCAATATCCTTATATTTCGTACTCCACTATTGACATTACCATACTTGAGTGGCCACTGAGGTGCCACTGAAGTGCCATAGTATCGATATTGAGGCACAAGTGTGGCTGTCAAAATATTAGCAGAGTGCCACTTTTACGGCCGAGACGCAGAAGTATCGCTATAGCGACGCATTTCAGTGGCTGTCAAAGCTAATTAGTGAAGGAAGGGCCCAGATGTAATATTAAATACAGCACAGTTCGCTAGATATGTATAAATTCAGTGTTGAATAGAATATAATAAAACACGTTATTAATATCGAAATCTGTAGGACTTAATAAACACTATTTCAAAAGAGGATTTTTCTCGTAATCTAGATAAAGAATAGAATGCTAACTAGCTGTCTTTCTTCCCGGCATGTCGTAGTAGGAGAATAAGGATCTGGATCTGGTTTGACAGATTGCTAGCCCAACGCCCAATGGGATCTATTAGCCAATAGGCACACAAACGCTCACCATGTGAGTGTGTGATGTATGTATTTATGACAACCGCGATATTCATTATAAAAAAAGTCCTAGGAGATAATATTGGGTATCCAAGGTTCTGTCCACCCTGTAAGGTATTAAATAGGTTTATGGAATTTATCTATAGCCAGTCTAGTAGCCGCCAATATTCTGTAGTAATTATATCACTCTGATAGAGTTACGTTAAAGGCGATCGAGTATATTAAGTTTCCTCGCCGATATAAGTATACATACATATACGTCATTCACTGTAAAATGGTAGTTAGAGATCATGGATCCCCATTTGTCCCGATCCTGACACACCATTTTCGCGTCATTGTTATTCATACACCTCATACACACTCTGCGGATATAGTTAGGTACTTCTAACGTCACCCATTTTCAATATATATACAGGCTGGCGCATTCAAAACGGTCAGTATGGGGAAGTCTGAAACTGTAAGAGATACGAAGATTTGTTCTTAGGAACCATGTCACCGATTTTGATAAAAATAAAAAGTGCATTCATTTTTTCTTTGAAAAAACAACTGTATCCATTTCGGGAATCGAACCCGGTTGCTTTGAAAAAATAAACTTGCCCTTTTCACTTTTTCATTTTAAATATCGATTTTGTAGGTCTTAAGCTGTAAATGTCTCTATAAAACATGATGTCGAAAATTAATAAAATGCATTGTTTTGGCATACTTTAGTTTATAATAGTAGGTTTTCTAAGTGACCACCGTTGTTTTCAATACAATACTCAACACGTTTAGATAACGACCTTACTATTGAATTTTGTATTTTCATGTTGTGAATTTGCGTTAAACTTGACTCTATTGCTACTTTTAGGTCTTCAACGGTGTCATAGCTTGAACAACACAAAAAAAATTCAAATATGGTTTAACACGTCACTTTAAGTGGACTTTTCAATAGATTGTTAGTGTTTGATTGCTGTAGATAACAAAACTTTCTAAAAGGAATAATGCAATGCTAATGCAACATGATATGGTGTATGTAACAAGTAGATAGGTACAAAACTATAAACAGCCATAGAGACAATTTTACATGTCTGAACTTATTGAGTATTGTAACTACTATGATAAACTAAAGTATGCCAAAACAATGCATTTTATTCATTTTGGACATCATGTTTCATAAAGACATTTATAGCTTAAGACCTACACAATCCATATTTAAAAAGAAAATGTGAAAAAAGCAAGTTTATTTTTTCAAAGCTACCGGGTTCGATTCCCGTACTGGATACAGTTGATTTTTCAAATAAAGTATGAATGCAGTTTTTATTTTTATCAAAATCGGTGACATGGTTCCTAAGAACAAATCTTCGTATCTCTTATAGTTTCAGACTTCCCCGTACTGACCGTTTTGAATGCGCCACCCTGTATATATATATATATATATATATGTGTGTGTGTATGTATATATGTGTGTAGTGTAAACGTACTTGTTAGCAAGGACGTAAAAAGAATGCTAACTAACTACCGTCTTCCCAGTGTCGTAGGAGGCGACTAAGGGACTGGGGGTAAATGGAATCTATTGGGCGATGAGCTAGTCACCAATGTTCCATATGACATCACAACCCCAATATTCATACTAAAAAGTGACCAAGGAAATATATCTCCGAGGTTCAGTCCACCACAAAAGGGTTTACGTGAGTGTATATGTATGTAAATGGAAACAATGAAACAGTGTTTACGAATACCTGATTCGGAATGCTTTGCAAATAAAATTGTCGAAACGTTTCAACCGTTGGCTGTTAGATGACAAACGTAAATATACGGAAGCGTAACGTAGGTGTATGCAGATGTTAGGACACGGTTTCGCTCGTTGTTATTTGATGATATGATTTTGAATAGTATGTAAGTAGTTGTTTTGTGTGATATGGAAGGTATAGTTGGACTGGGTAGGTCGTGTAGAACATATACACTGCCGTCGAACGAGATAAGGGCACATATCTCATTTTGGTCAAACTGAGATAATTGGGATTAAAGTTTTTACCATATTCTGCTTCATAGTGTGAAAACGTATTGTTTCCTATAGTATCTCCGAATTCCTTGAAGATAAAATTCTATAAAAAATTGAACAGATGTACCTTTTTTCTGAATCTAAATATGATCATAAAAAAGTAAAAATGACAGTTGCGCCCTTTTTTCTTACGACGGCTGTACAGAACAAAATGAAGATCTTCTAAAGGCGGGTGTACGAAGCATGAATAACGTAAGTTAATATAAAGTAAGTTAATATTTTTGAAGCAGTTCTTTTAAGTAAGCAGACTATTATGAATAAGGGGATTGATCTTAAAAGTAGGTAATTTAACCATGGAGGAATTCAGTTTGGAATAGGGGTAGGTACCTGTCTAAAATGGTTTGAGGATCCCTGATCTAAACCATCAATATTCGTGACATCACTGACAAACAAACAAACATATCCATCAATACTCATTCAACAAAACTCAATTTATTGATTGCTCGGGGCTAGAGCGTGTGTAGTATTTTAATTGTCGATTGTCCCTTGGTTAAGCCCACAACGCACTCAGTATAAAGGTTACACACATATACATACATAGGGCGATGGGCTAGCAACCTGTCACCAATTTTCCAAATTGACATAACAATCCTCTATGTATACTAAAAAGTGACCAAGGAGATATTTTATATATTATATATTTTGAAATACTTTTTATTAAGTCTTACAGATTTGAATAATAAAAACGTGTTTTATTATATTCTATTCAACATATCTGGCTAGACTGGATCCTGTGCTAGTCTGGGACGTAAAAAGAAAGCTAATTAGCTGCAGTTAGCCAAGTCACTATGGGACTAGGGGTGAATAGAATCTATTGAGCGATGGGTTTGGAACCTGTCACCAATGTTCCATTATGACATCGCAATCCCAATATTGATACTAAAAGGTGACCTAGGAGATATTTTAACTCTGAGGTTCTGTCTATCTCGAAAGGGACTAAAGTCGTAAATGTATATGTACATCTAAGTAAATGTGCTGTACCTAAATTTTTTACGGTTTACGTAATGTTTATATTATTAATAATTATATGATAGGTACTAAATATCCAAAAAACACGTGAGTTTGAGCTAGCCATAGATTCACTACCGCAACAATTATGCAGATTAACACCCGAAGCTCTGACTACCTCGTAAGGGTTATAAGTCGTAAAAGCATCTATTATCTACGGTATAAGATCTTTCTCATCTAAAAACTTACTTTACCCCAAGTGACTAAAGAACGTGAGTGAACTAAAAATGAGCATTTAGTAGCCAATGACATCTCAAGGTGTCTTGTACTTAGGGCAGACAACTTCAAATTTAATACCTACATTTAATACCTAAGTAAGTGTGTTACCCTCTTAAACTACGATTGTGTGGGTGAGGCATAAGGATTGCGAAATTAATACTCTTGAAAGTGAGTATGAGAAGATGTACGTATTTATAGAGTTACTATAGTTTTAAGAGATTCGCGATTTATACTCATGATTAATAACTAACGGGACTTAACTATCGCGTTAGCTTTTATATAATAACCCGACGTTTCGGCTACGTTGCAGCAGCCATGGTTGCTGTTGAATATTGAGTGATCGTGTTTTGTGTACTCTTGGGGAGGCCGACGTCCAGCAGTAGACTGACACAGGTTGATTGATTGACATATAAATACAATCACGTCATTTAATCCCTTTCGCGGTTGACAGAACCTTGGAGAGATCGTATTATCTCCTAGGTCACTGTTAATTATGATTATCGGGAATCTTAAATGTAACATTATGGTTTGAGTGGCCATATACTATAATAATACTCAAATTATGGGAGACACAATTGGCTATCCAGCGGGGCAACGCTGCTAGTGTACTGGGGGCTTTTGCTGGGCTTTTGGTTTTGTTAGATTTAAGTGTTTTTTTATTATAACTTGTATATATATAGTTTTATTTTATTTGTTTATCTAACTGTTCTTATGTCAATAAAATACTATTCAATTATAAAAAAAATGGTACACACTAAAACTCTATTTACGCCAAAAGGATTAACAACTATGTATGTCTATGTTTTACTAGCTTTTGATGGTGGATATCCCATCACACTAAATTAAAAAAAAAATATATTTTCAGCAGCTAATGAATTTATTCAACTCCCGCTCTAAGAAGGCACACTTAAAAGCGATCTTAAATTAAAAGTAATTAATATTCTTTGAAAGTCTTCAGATTATTCAGCCAATGTCTGTTGGTTTATCACCAGTCACCAATCCTGGAATATTAATATAAGACTGTTGACTCAAGATAAGTGAGGCCCAATTAATATTTAAGAGTCAAGTTCTGTGCTGGTTTGGGATTTGGGTTGAATGGTAAGTAGCTGTTTGTCTTGCTGGTTTATTGGAGGCGACTAAAACACTTGGAGATGTTTTATTATTACGTAGCCAACCCAATTAAAGATATAACTATAGTCAGATAGGCCGCCGAGTGTGTATGAGGTGTATGAGTGTCAATAAAGCGAAAGTCTATTCTCAGGAGACAAATGTGGATCCGAGATCTCTGCCCATCCCTCTCTAGAGAAACGGTATATGTATGTTAGTGTGTATGTATATACAGTAAAGTAATTTAATTTCTTTTATGACGATTAATATGACGGAAGTAGGTTTGAAACCTTTACATTGATACACGATTTTGTTTGTAAATATATGTACATATATTGCATATTTAAAAATACGATTGTAACTTAATGTTTTAGGTCTTGGCTTTCTAAAAGAACTAGGTTCTAGTCTTTTAATGAGCAGGTTAGTATCATAAAATATATAAATTAGATAAATTCATTTACTTAAATTAAAATATTCTACGTTACCCACAGATAGTATTATATTATCTGTGCCCACAGTATATTTCTGCGATCAACTGCAACATTATATGTACATCTTAGTCTAGCCACAGACTATAATACAGAAGTATATAAAATAATTTATGTGTCTCATTCACATAGTTATTAAGAAAACCAATTAGATATCATTTATTGACACCAATGGTATAGATTATTTCATGTTTTTCTTACTCTTAAGACTTTGGGAAATACTAACTAGAGTCATAAAGACTAACTAATTGCTGTACCCTAACGGTATAGTTGCTATTGTTCGCCATTAACGTTTTGTATGATGTTGCGGGATGCTTCGTTCATGAAATCAGACGCCCAATGTACAGAAGAGAAGGTGACAAAGATTTCAAACGTCTAGGTTTGTTTGGGAACTTAATAGCATGTAACCAGCTGATTTTTTTATTCAACAAGCAATTTTTTTACCTAAAAAGTGAAGTTAACTGTATTATTAAACTTTTTCTGTTTCTTTTCAAATAAAAATACATTAGCTATTAGTTATTATTACATTAGCTATTAATTATTGCCAACTATGGTGACGGAAAACACTTAAGGAAACTTAAGTAAAGTTGTAAAACAAATAAAAAGATAAATGCATTCACGACGATTAACCCCTGCGGGGTAGTCAGAGGTTCAAGTTTGAACCCACGTGTTCATCAGACAGTCAGTACTCTATGTTACAGGTGTTAAAAAAGTCGCCATTTACAAGCACTATTACCTGTTCGGCGAACAGATTTTTAATCAGGTTTCTTCAGGATCTTTTCCCTCACCGTAGTATTTACTGTATTTCGCAAAGGGGGTTTTTTAAGAAAATGTACATAGATACGAGATACATACTCAAGCACGATTTCAATCCTGCACTCACTAATACAGATTTAAGACCCAAACAACTACGCTAAAGCCAAACCTAAAGTAGCCATAAAATTGCCAAAAAACATAATTGCGAGGATAGACACGCAAACTACTGATTACCTGACAAAAGATGCGGTCTTGAAATTGTTAGTTTGTTTGTTGGAATCTAGTCATATCATACAATACCCGAGTATACACGCTGACAGTGTCACGTTTATTAATTGGTAAAATGATACTTACTATACCCTGGTCTCACACACGCGATCAACCGTTCAAATGGTAATGTAACACACAATATGGATATCACGACCGTATACCCTTTTGGGATGGATAGAGATTTGGGTGGTTGATCTTATATAGTTTAAGGCTTATTTGAGTGATGCCTTAAAGTGACTCAAATATTAATAGGTATCATGTCATGTTAGAAAATAACCAGAATGATTTAATAATATTTTATAAATTTAAATTGAATTTGTCGTAGCTTAGTTGTTTGACGTTTGGCTCTGTATCAGTGGGCACAGGGTTCAAATCCCGCTTCAGCATGTACCAATGGAAATGAATTTCTATGTACATTTTCGTAATAAAAACACATCTACGAATTGCATCGAATTCTACGGCGAGGGAAAACACCGGAAATCTACCTGTTCGTCGAACAGGTAATAGTTAGTGTATGTAAATGGCGGCGTGGGTTACCACCTGTTACATTGAGTACTGACTCAACACGTGGGTTCGAGGTAGCCATAGAATTACTACCTTCGCAATTGCGGAGATGGAAACCTGAACCTCTGACTACCCCGCAAGGGTTAATGGCCGTGAAAGCGTTTGTCTTTTTATGGCATATCATAATAAGTTACTTACAATTTAGCAAGTACTAGTGTACTTAGGCCTTGTTTACATCCTGTTCAAACTCTAGACAATTCTAGTACTTAAATTTGATAGATCAATCGCCTATGAAGCGGCATTGACCGTGAATTAGTTTGGCAAACGAACAAGGAGGTTGATTGCCCACTTCGACCTCTTTGGTTGTTATGGTTCAATCGCGGATGTTTGTGTACAGATTGTGTTTGCGTTTTCTTTTTGGGAGTAGACAGTAATGAAGTATAACAAAATGATTTTTTTATTACTAAGGATACAAAAGACACGTAACGCAAAAGCGCCGTATACCGACCACTGATAGAATTGACTACGAAATCACAAAAAAGATAAAGAAAATGTTTAAAGTATAATAATATAAAACGTTCTTTACGATATTTACTTTCATAAAATCACAAAGGCCTTTTTCATACCTAAATCTGGTATCAAACTCAAAAAACTTGAGAATGCTTTTACAGACCGGCTGACGCCTGACGTTCCTGATTCCGACCACTGAGGTGCCTGATTCCGACCATATCTCTCGCCTGCTAAAATACCTTCAATGCTCACAAAACGAAAGAAATAAGCCTTTAATATAACCCCGTAATAAGTATGCTACAAATTTCTTAAAAAAAATCGATATTTTATTGTTGTTGACGCTGCGAATATTTCCGCACACATAGACCAGCGTGTTGGCGTAGTCCCTCTCTCATTATGAATTGACTTTATATGTAGGGTCGAGTATTGCCGTAGACAAAAACCAGCTTAGTGGTCATGGAGTGGAATTGAAAACTAGAGCGTTGCATGGCGTAAGCAATTGTGGAACTCTTTTTGATTCAGTCTGACAAATAACACTCTTGTGAGAGCTGAAGGGCCTCATCTTTGTCACCTTCTCTTCTGCCAAACCGAACAGTAATACCTAAACTTATACTGTATTGCCCTTGTTTGCTTTCATGGTATGAGACGGTGAATAGGCGTCCCAGAGAGATTGTCAGGATCGTTCAAGGTGACGATCGATAGTCTCTGCTCATCCCATTAGCAAAGCGTATGTTGATTATCATGAATGCTTTAGAAAGACAGGATAGTATGTCAGAATCTCTATAAGAAGTGAACGATCAGGAAGTGGAACAAGTAAAAAAGTGAGAATGGTATATTTGGCAAGTATGTTGACTAGATATGGTGAAGGTCATATAGTTAGAGCGGGGAAGAGACTGAAATAGGGAAATATGACAAACGGGGTTAAGATAGTTTGATGACTGGTCGCTGGTTGAGAGTGGATTCAAAAGCGCCGTTCTGGTTCCTACTTTGATATATGGTACTGAATGTTGGGTTTGGAAAAAGTATCACGGTAGCATAATGCAATACAGATCAGGTTCCTAACAAAATATGTACATAATAGAAGATTATGTGATAGGGTAAGGCAATAAATGAAGGCGTGAATGATGCCGTATTAAAGAAGATGGTGAAAATATCAAAAAGAAAAGTTAAGGTTGTTTAGGCAAATGGAGAGGATGCATGAAAGCTAGGCTACGAAAATATTTACAAAACCTAGATTGGTAGCGCTGGATGAGGCAGGCCACGTAGAAGTTATGCTGATCTAAATATGATCTTCTCAAAGTGGGTTTACATAGGGAAAGGAACAGAAGACACACGAGATCTTTATGAGGATCGTTCAAGGTGGCGAACAAAAGCATATCCCTATACCGTTAGGGAAGTACAGGGGTTAATATATGTGTATATATATATATATATATAATAGATGTATGCACTGAACACCTGAAACTAACACATGCAGACTGATCCATGTACTAAGAAACCAAAGGTTCTTGAGTTGGACGGATACCGGTACATGATGATTAAATCGTGTCCCGATTCCGACCAATCATATTATTTCGTAATAAAATTTAAAATTTTACCATATCTACATAATTTTAGTACTTTTTTACATTATTCACACTTGACTAATATAACAACATAGCAAAAAAGTAATTATATCTATTTAAAATGACTAAATAGTAAGCATTCAAAACATTCAATGTTAGACGTAATGATACGTTTTGAGAATTAAAAGTCAAAGTTTAGACACTTTTTACAAAAAAACTATAATAGTTAGTATTGGTCGGATACAGGTCTTGAAAATAAGAATAGTCTTAAGAGTAAGAAAGTTAACATGAAATAATCTCACAGCTCATCAAACAAATGAAAAATAGCTTTATTCCCAAAGTACGAAAATCCTGTATCCGACCAGAGTGGTCGGTATTCGGAACGTACTCTTTTATAGAGGACCAGATACCGACCATTATTATTTGCTTGATATTTTGAATAAAATACGCAAATATTACTTGCTGATTGATATCGACGGTGCTCAACAAACCAATAAATGATATGATGCAAAAATACTACGAATTAAGCAAAGTTTTCTTCAAAAATAATCCAGATCTTCGTTTACGCCGATTTATGTTTTTTTCGGATCCGATTTGTCAAAAAAAATTCCCTTGCGACGATTTCGGTCAAATGAGATATTTGCTGTTAACATATCTAAACCAAATTTTGTCTTATAATGTAATATAAATTTATGAACTAATTGAGCGCAAATTCATAACTTTAACGTGAAATTTATAAGTTTAGGAGGGAAAAAACCAAAATGGTCGGATACAGGAGGTCGGTCGGTATACGGCGCTTTTTACGTTATTCACGACACGGGTATTCACGGGTAGTCAGAGGTTCAGGTTTCCATCTCCGCAATTGCGAAGGAAGTAATTCTATGGACACCTCGAACCCACGTGTTGACCAGATAGTTAGTACTCAATGTGACAGGTGGTAAGCCATGTCGCCATATACAAGCACTAACTATTTCTATATTTAGGTTTCCTCACGCTGTTTTCCCTCACCGTATATTTCGATGTATTTCGTAAATGTGTTTTTCTTACGAAAATGTACATTAATGGAATGAAATGGATGGAATTATGTACTAAGGAGTTACTAATGCCACAGATGGTGAGTCCCAGATATAAACTAGGGTCAGTGTGCACCACCAAATATAGTATCCGCGAAATCGTATGAAGCGAATAAGAGACTAGGTGTAAAAGTAATACACTGGGCGATGGGCTAGCAATCTAGCAGCAATGTTCTATATGACATCACAACCACAATATTCATGCTAAAAATCTACCTAGAAGATATCGTATCTACAAGGTTCTGTCCAACCCAAAAGGAATTAAAGGACATGGATATACGTATGTATGTATCATCAAAGAGATAGATGAATGTAACTATGTTTGTGCATAGAGATATCGTTTGACGACCTCCGTGGCGCGATCGGTTAGCCGCCGGAACACTAATCGTGAGGTCCCGGGTTCGATTCCCGGTGGAGGCAGAGTTAAGAACTACGCTTTTCTACTGCTTTCCAGTCTGGTCGTTGATTATATATGCTATATATGTATTTATCTATGTATAAAATGTGTATATTTCTTTAATATACGTTGACTAGTACCCTTAACACAAGTCTTAAATGAACTTACCAAGGGGCTAGTTCCATTGGTGTAATAATGTCCAAATATTATTATTAATAAAGATATCACCGTCTTTCCAAATGTCTGACCACCCCAAGGCTTTAAGGAACGTGAATATATGTAAAATTTCCTTCCTAACAACACACTATTATACAACAGTAACAATATGCTACAAATGTATGCCCAGAGGTGATAGATATGCGACAGAGTTCAATTTCCTATAGTTGGCAGTGGCAGTGAAATTGTTTGGCAGTTCAACAAGGAGGTTAGTGTTGATTGACCTATTTGCTCTGTACTTTATGGACGTTTGGGATAAGTATATAAGTATGTACGTACATAATTTACAGTCACTAACGGTGAGGGAAAACATCGTGAGGAAACCTGCCTATCCCTCAGGATAGTAGTCAGTGCCTATATACGGCGATACGGTTCACTACCTATCACGTTGGGTGCTGTCTATCTAGTGATACGCGGGCTTCGAATTACCCATACCTAACATGCCTTCGAAATTTCGGAGATGGGCACTCAAGCCTCTGACTACCCCGCCATAATAAAAAAGGGAGTGTGTATACACAAGTGAAGCGTATGTTATGTTTATGTTACATAAGTATGTGTCTTTGTTGATAGGACGTGGGAGTTCCAGGAAGTATGGTAAGTAAATTTGTCACCAATATTTATCCCAGACGGGGGACGTAAAAATTGCTCTGCTGTTCTTTCTGGCATGTCGTAGTAGGCAACTAAGGGATTAGGGTTATATAGAATCATGGGCGATGGGCTAGCAACCTGTTACAAATGTTTCATACAAGATCACAACTCCAATAATTAGGGTAAAAATTTACATAGGATATATTATATCTAAATGTGATAAAGGATAGAAAATGTTTACGAAAGTCTTTCCACCCTGAAAGGCATATAAAGCATTATAATACATACATACATACACAAAACGCCCGATTCCCTGTAATAGGTAGGCAGAGATTACGGATCTCCATCTGTTTACAACCTGTCAAATGAATTTCGCTTTATTGACACTCACACACACTCGGCGGTTATTGGTACTTCTAACGTCACCCTTTTTCAAAATGGCGACTATCTGACTGTCATATTTCTTATTGGGCCAGTCCCTACGTAACCGCCCTTCCACTTCACCCACATATATTCCTTAGAACAAGAGGATATGTTATTATAATATAGAGGTATTAAAAATATTGTTCTTCAATGACTATTCCAAAATATACTAAAGGTGACCGAATTATCACAATGTTACCAAAGTTCCTTCCACCCAAAAAGCTATATAGGACGAGTGTATATGTTTGCATATACCGTCTATTACACATAAAGCTGAGGACAGACTAACATGTTAAAAGAGACTGTTGGATACCAGCCAAAAGATTCAAAGAAAAAGGTGTAAATATTACGTTAATAAATTATGTTTGAAATTGTATTTTTTGAACGCGTTCGTTTATTGTTTATAGGTCTATTTTTACGCCTGTTGGTTCTAACGGTTTGTGAATACCTGTGTACATTATAAGCACACCAATCTACATAACATATACATCACGCCTGATTCCCTGTAGAGGGTAAAGTAGAGATCACGGATCCCCCATTTGTCCCGATCTTGACAGACCACTTTCGCTTTATTGACACTGATACACCTGCTCATGCACACGCGGTGTTTATAGGTACTTCTAACATCACACTTGTTCAATATAGCGTCTATCTGACTGTCATATGTCTGATGAATCTACATGTGCAAACATATGTACGTGTATACATATACTCACGTTTTTCTACCACATTAGTGTGGAAAGGACTTAGTTAAGTGAAGGACGGTAGTTCAATAATTCCTCGGTTAACCTGATAATATATCGATGATTGTAAGAGAATTCATATGGAATATTGGTGTAAGGTAGCTAACTCATCATCGCATTATTAAACCGAAAGAAAGATATGTGTGCGTACATATATGTGGTGCTTTTAACCTAAATTGAAATATATTTAAATTGGCATGAGAAGTTGCCACAGTCACTCAATACTCTGACTACCCCGATAAAAATAATATACGTGATGTGTGATCAAAGTATTGTATGTATGTCACTAGTTAAACACTTATCCTTTATAGTTTAGTCATGACATTTGTGGTTAGTCTGTTTCCTCAATTAAGAATCTATATCTGATATGAATGCATATTAAATCCAGACATATTCACACTTCTAACCGGATCAGGTAGCAACTATAAGGCAAAACCTTAATTGATTCTGAATAATCTTTTCCCCAAACACACATTACTTAATATCAGTTCGATACGTTTACTGTACTTTACTGTATAGTACTGTTCTAAATGTACTCTTTTATTTCTCTAATACTGACCTTACGACAAATCTTTATTATTTGATCTATATTATTATTATCTTCGTTGCTTTTCCCTTCTAACCCTTAATTAATTAATAAAAAAACTGGTGATGCAAATCGGGTATCCGTGGCCCACGCTCCACCTCTCCAGGTTCGTGACGGGTGGCGAACCTCATCGCCATATATTGAAAAAGGGTGACGATAGGAGTACCTACATATAACCGCCGAGTATACCGGTGCCGAGTATGTATGAGAAGATGTATGAGTGTCAATGATGCGAAAGTGGTATGATCGGGACAAATAGGGATCCGTGATCTCTGCCTTCCCTTCTACAGGGAATCAGGCGTGATGTGTATGCATGTATGTATGTAAAATACTGGCTATCTAATGACTGATATAAATAGAATGTTACTTTCTTGAGTGCCCAAAACAAACCCAAGAAAAAACGCTGGTCTATCAAGTCTCTGTCTACCTCAAAAAGAACAGTTACCAAGCCCTTACATTTTATACAACACTGTAGTCTAAAGTATCCATTATCATATGGTCATTCGGTCATTCCATGTCAGTATTCGTTACATAGGACAAAGATTGTTACCAATAACATGACGTTTAGTGGTCATGGATGCGGTTGATCATTGTTTCGCCTTGACGACCAATTGCGACTGATGTAGTCGTGTGGTAGGTACAGGGTGGTGCTGCATGACGACCTCTTGAATGCTAATCGTGAGGTCCCGGGTTCGATTCCCGGTGGAGGCAGAGTAAAGAACTACGCTTTTCTTGTAAAGATGATGATTTTCTTGATAGGTATAAATTTATAGATGATAGGTGATGCTATACAGGCCTCTAGTCTAGTGCCCATACGTCAATAGGAATCATAATGTATGGAATTGATATAGAGATCCCGCCATATAAATTGGCAGTTGGGGGCGTCGCCACAGTCGCGTAATTCAGTGTTACCAGTAAACACGCCAAAACTAGCACTCACTGTGCCATACGGCTCGATACATTATAGGTTTCATTTGTAACGGTCTAAAAATATTTTGACTTTTGACTTTGATATATTAATTTGTTTTATTTGAGTTTATAGCTCTGCAACCAAAGACCGTTACAATGAAACCTATAATGTATCGAGCCGTATGGCACAGTGATTGCTAGTTTTGGCGTGTTTACTGGCAACAGTGAATTATGCAACTGCGGCGACGCCTCCATCTGCCATAATATATTCAAAATTATAAATATCACAAGCTCTCTTTGAAAGTTATCTTATGATCTAAGTATAAATTAAAAAACTATTTCAAACATGGCACTGAGCATTGTCGTTACATATTTTTTACCGAGGTTAGATCAGCGGAGACCCTAGCTTGGAGAAGAACTAACAAGAAACTCCGGAAATCAATTTATTATAATCACCCTTAACAAACATAAAAATTACAAAGAGTGGGCAAAAAACAACGCTGGTAATACTAAATTTACCTTTCATACAAAATAACACGCAATTGCGGAAACGTCAAATTTAGTTCCAAGTTTGGCTACTGCCAGCTTATGTGGCGGGATCTCTACCTATGTATGTATAGACTATTGACTGACAGAAACAAAAATTGTCTTAGTTTAGCCACGTGGTTAAATATGTGGATGCATATAATTGAAATTAATAGTTGTGATACCAATGAAAACTTTGTATTTTCGAGTTGAATTTCCCTTAAGCCAAAGAATATATAATATTTTTTGTGTTGAATTGTTTGTTTGTTACTCAATATTAAAGATGAATAAGAGAATAAGATTTTGTATAATAATTGCATTTATATGGATTAAATTAAGAATCATATATTTTTAATCTAATATCCTATTGCCAAATCATCACTCTATCTCTAACAAAATATGATATAGAAAATAAATTAAGTAATTCTTTACAACACCTAACCTAACCTTGAAACCGGCCCTAAACAAACGTGCCACCAGCCACGTAAGCACTAATTAACATCTAAATCATTAGTTCCTTAATCACTCAAACGTAAGATAGCTATCTTCAATTTATGCATTGTATATAACAATGGTTCAATTCAATTGAATTGATATTATAGCTATACCAGTGTCGTCACGTACTGTAGATAAATTTTATTATCGTTTGAGACATGTCTCCGCTTAACAATGACGTGAGATGCAAATTACTTCTACAGGAATAGTGTAATGGCTTACTAGTTTACGTTCTATACGTATACATATACATTCACGTCATTTAATCCTTTTTGGGGTGGACAGAACTTTGGAGACATGAAAACATATCTTTGGTCACTTATTAGCATAATATTAGAGTTGTGATGTATGGAATATTGGTGACTGGCCCATCGCTCAATAGATTTCATTAATATATGTACGAATCGTTTGTAGGGTGGACAGAGGTGTGAGTTGCCGCTTGATCTAAGGTGAATATGTTGACCTCGTTTTTACATACATACACATCACGCCTGATTCCCTGTAGAGAGGTAGGCAGAGATCACGGATCCCCATTTGTCCCGATCCTGACAAACCATTTTCGCTTCATTGACACTCATACACCTTCTCCTACACACTCGGCGGTTATACGTATTTCTAACGTCACCCTTTTTCGATATGGCTCATATACATATAAATATATTTATATGTGAGCTAGTTTTTATTCACAACATAGTTTTAGGTTACATAACTTGTCCCAAAACTTAGACTTGTTAACAAATACAATAGTTACTTATTTTCACATCTTTCCCTTTGGTTGTAGCTATAACTTCAGGCACTATTTCTCATTTTTGACTTTGGGTATTACAACTTCTATATACATAAACATTCACGTCCTCCAATCCCTTTTGGGGTGGACAGAACCTCGGAGACATAACATCTCATAGGCCACTTCCTAACATAAATATCAGGGTTGCGATGCCATATCGAACATTGGTGAACGTTTGCTAGCACATCGCCCAATAAATTCCATTTACCTATAGTACCCGAGTCCCTTTTATCGACATGCCGAAAATGATAACTATACTAGACCACAGATATAAGAATAGTTGAACCTGTAGTATTATATTATCTGTGGTTGAACTATACCGTTTGTAACAATCTTACGTAATCTGCTAGAGAATACCTTTGGAACCTTACGAAATATTTTAAAAATATGAAAATATGCACGGCGTTTCCAAAACGATGTTTTATGGGGAAAAAGCACATGGATCAAAGGTTAATAGGTTGTCAACACATCACCCGTTCGCTGTGATGACAAGAAGATTCGACGTATTGATTGATGTGAACGTTTACTCACGATGAACAAAAGAAAAGTAATATCATTCGTCATAGATTATAATTCAAAGAATAAGATAACTATTTAGTTTTATTTTGTTTAAAGTTATCAGGACTCTGTTACAACCAAACTAATATAATAATATATGTACATATATTGAATTATTGAATTATTGTTTTTTTGTGTTATGCTTACTTTTAATTTACTTTATTTTAAATATGTATTTATTTCTTTTTAGACTCTAAAGATAGAGTAAAATTTAAAGAATATGAAGTAAAGATTCGCTTTTTAATCTGCTTATAATAGCGAAAACTTCGTTAAGAAATTTGCTTAGTTATTACTGTGAATGTGAAATAAAATACAATTTCTTCTATAATATAACTTACAGTCGTTAACGGTGAAAACATGAGGGAAAACATCGTGAGGAAACCTGCCTATCCCTCGGAACACCTATCACGTTGGATGCTGTCTATCTAGTGAAACGTGGGTTTCGAGTGACCCATACCTAACATGCCTTCAAATTTCCGGAGATGGGCACTCAA
This sequence comes from Leucoptera coffeella, assembly GCA_030578115.1. Taxonomy (NCBI): domain Eukaryota; kingdom Metazoa; phylum Arthropoda; class Insecta; order Lepidoptera; family Lyonetiidae; genus Leucoptera; species Leucoptera coffeella. Next base: position 100,428 of record JAMBLF010000977.1, on the reverse strand, counting down.
GTCTCTGACTACCCCACCACTATAAAGAGGGGTTTATGAATACAGAAGTCGTGAAGAGTATGTTATGTGTTCTTTTATTAGAAAAAAAATTGTAAATAAATTTCTTTATTGCTTAGTAATAATATAAGTCATATGGGTAGGGTCCAGTGCCAGTCTGCGACGTAAAAATAATGCTAACTAGCTGCCATTCCTCCCGACATGTCGTAGAAGGTATCTAAGGGACTAAAGTTCAATGAAATCTATTGGGCGATGAAAAGGCAACCTATCACCAATGTTCCATTATGACAACGAAATCCAAATATTCATGCTAAAACGTGACCTAAGAGATGTTATATCTCAGAGGTTCTGTCCACCCCGAAAGGGATAACATGGCGTGAATGTATATGAAATAATAATATTCAGAACTTAAAAATGATATCATTGGTTACTTATTCTTATGTTATACTACTTAAGCTTTATTACGATTATCTGACGACTTAAGATAAATTAGGACGTTAAAAACACTTTCTTACTGTTCTAAGGGACTAGGGGTCAAGGAAATCTTTTGGTTAATGGGCTAGCAACCTGTCACATTTTATGTCAAGATCGACCCCATTTTGACCCGGATATTTTCCCGTGTACTCCTGAATGAGGTGTTATTATATTTCCAAGATTCCATTGACCCTAAAAGGGATTAAAAACGCGAGTATAATAGTTATAGGCTTTAATGTATAAAGGAAATAATATCACTATAAGTGAGTTTTGTCGGGATCGTTCCAGATGGCTATCGAAAGTATCTGCATATCCCTTTGGGGACATAAAGGCGTAAATATAAGTTATATGTATAAAAGAATATATAAAAGAAATTCCCTTGAAAAGAGCTATATTTGGTATTATGGAAAATCGTACATATCGATCCGTCGTTTTTTATTTAAATTCGATTTCAGCATCCGTAATCATGAAATGGATACATGAATAAAAAATTCACGTTACTGTCGGTGATACGCAATCAGTTTATGGCAAACAATAAATTGTGTTCAATTTGTCACCGACAATTTATAAAGAACATGAATTGCTAATCTATAAACACATATATTCACGTACGTTTATCCATTTAGAGATGGACAGAGCATTGAAGCCATACAAATATGTGTTCACTGAAGTTTAGCACTATTATACCTAATAATAATAATATTTGCTACACTAACTATTTCAGCAATTGAACTAACTAAATCCTTAGTTGTGTTGGAGGTACAACTCAAGATGTATTTATGAAATATATACGTATTATAGGTGAATAAATACACATGTAGCGTATACTTAAATCAACAAGCAGAATGGAAAGCAGAATAAAAGAGTGATAGTTCTTAAGTCTGCATCCATCGGGAATCGCACCCAGGACCTCTCGATTAGCGTTCAGGTGGTTAACAGTTCGCACCGCAGATGTCGTCGATATACGATATCTGCTATCGGAATCATGATGACATAACATAACATACGCTTCACGACTTGTGTATACACACTCCCTTTTTAATAATGGCGGGGAGGCAATGGCTTGAGTGCCCAGCACCGACATTTCAGAGGCATGTTAGGTATGAGCCACTCAAAGCCGGCGTTTCACTAGATTGACAGCCAACGTGATAAGTAGTAAACCGTATCCACATATACAGGCACTGCTATTAACTATACCGAGGGATTGGCAGGTTTCCACGCGATGTTTTCCTTCACCGTTATTATGACATTGATATAATATATCGATGACTGGTTGCTAGCACATCGCTGAATACAAACCCACACACTCAGTGACAAACGATATAATAGTCATTGGCGTTCCTGGCGTTTTGTGTGGGTGACGCGAAACTACCTATGAGATTAGGGGTCAATGGAATCATTTGGGCGATGGGCTAGCAACACGTCACTAGTATTTTATATCCATGCCGTCACAATCCACATATTTATCCTGAAGTTGACCAAGGAAATGTTGTATGTATATGTTTCATAGCATTTATACATATATCATGTTGTGTATGTTTTTAATTATTGTGTTTTATAATATTGTATATTTATATATAATGTACATGTTAACTTTACATCGACAAGTTTAAAAAACATACAATCAAACACTTTCACGACTATTAAGCCTTCCAGAGCAGATAGCAGTCACCGCAATTCCCAGCAGTGACTATTAACTGTTAGAAATTAAAAGATTTCCTCTAGATGTTTTCCCTAACTGTAGTCAGTGCATATCGAAAATATATTCAGAAATAAAGGCCCCAACGACATGACTACATGTAACTAATGGCAAGTTTAATGTAATACAAATATATGTACGTATAAGTATGTATGTATACATAGTCTCATAAGTTAGGACCCTTTTGACAAACGCATTCAGACTTAACCCTTACGGAGTAATCAGAGCTTAAAGTTTCCATCTCCACAATCGCGACAGTAATGCTATGGCCACCTCGAAACCACGTTTTGACCACCTCGTACGGTACTCAATGTGACAGGTGTTAAGTCACAACACCGTATAAAAGCACGGACTATTACCTGTTCGGGGAACAGGTAGGTTTCCTCACTATGTTTTTCCTCACCGTATCCCTACGTACCTAGTATTAAATAAGACCCTTTTGCTGCGACAATAACATGCACAAGTTATCCATGGACCATAGTTTGTAAATTTATTGAAACAAAGGTATTTTATTGTGTATATTTTAGCTGTGAATAAATATCCCGTGTCAACCCAGTGTCCTGTGCCAGTCAGTCAGATTAACAATAATGCTAACTAGCTGCCCTTTTTCCGGTATGGCATGTGTGGCGACTAAAGGACTAGGAGTAGGCGATGGGCTAGCAAACTGTGAGCAAAATCCCATATAACATCCTAACCCTAATATTCATGTTAAAAGATGACCTGGGAGATATCTTGTTTCCGAGGTTTTGAAAGAGGTAAAAGAACTTAAACGTATATGTGTAAATATACTTTTATTACTCGTATTATTTTTACTAATGGCGACATGGCTTACCACCTCTCACATTGAGTACTGACTATCTTGTCAACACGTGGTTTGGAAATTAGAAATGAATTTCTATGTACATTTTCGTAATGAAAACACATTTACGAAATGCATCGAATTATACGGTGAGGGAAAACATCGTGAGGAAACCTAGTAGTAACAGGTAATAGTTAGTGCTTGTAATTGGTGACATGGCTTACCACCTATCACATTGAGTACTGACTATCTGGTCAACACGTGGGTTCGAGGTGGCCATAGAATTACCTTACCTTCGCAAGATGAACCTCTGACTAACTCGCAAGGGTTAATTGTTGTGACGCGTTTGTCTTGTTTGTCTATTATTTTACTAAGTAAGAACAAAAAGTGCAAACAACAATTTGAACGAAGTAATTGCCCCAGAAATCGTTACACAAGTGTCACAACAATGAACGAACGAATTGTAAATGGTTGACAAGTTGCCGGCTTCTTTGCAAGGGGTGGAAGAGTTTGTGACAGGTCAATTAGTCATGTTTCTTGCACGTACATATGTTTACGTCTTACTCTATATTTTTGGATGGACAGAAGATCAAAAGTCATCGGTTAATTATGTCTGAACTATCTGGATTGTAATGATATTTATGTGGAATGTTTGTGACGGGATTCTAGGTAATCGTATAATAAATTTGATACATACTCGTATACCTTTAGTCGCTTCATACAGAAAGAACAGATAGAATTACAGGTATATAATATAACTAGTAATATCCAATATTTCTTCTAAATGCCAGCACAAACACGAAAATAACTAACGAATTTTACCGATAATATTCCTTTCATTTTCTATTAGATATAACTAACAGATTTTGTCCATCTTAAAAGAAATTAAAGTGTATGAAAGTTTTGGTAAATATTGTTACTACTCAATACATAGTAGGTATATCTATTCAATTTAAAATGTCACGAAGAAAGACTAACTATAAAAGATCAAAGGTGAACTTCATATTGATAAATAAATGATAAACTGTACTTAATTTCTGTCCGATTAACAGGAGGGCTTGCATTGATATAGATAGGTGTACGAATTATTAACGTTTCAATAAAAAACACAACAACTTATTGCACATTAATTAAAATTTTGTCTAAAGCAAAAACTATGCCAGGATGAACGGTAGTTAGAATTCTTTTTACGTCTCCATTTACAAGATTTTTCGAAAACTATTGACATTTAAGCTAGCAAATTGCCACCAAATTTTTTTTACAATCCCTATAGTTTTGCCAAAGGAAATTGCATCTGTCCACGTTAAAAGGACGGACGAGGGTTTTTAAGGGAAATGGGCCTTTTCCACAAAAAGAGATTAAAGGACGTCCATATATGTATTTGCTTGTATAATGTCCCATGCCAGTCAAAGACGTAAAAAACTAACTAGCTACCGTTCTTCCCGACGTGTCGGAGTAATGGGATCAATTGGGCGATGGGCTAACAACGTGTCACCAATGTTCCAAATGCCATCATTAATCAGCCTATACTAGTCCACTGCTGGACGTAGGCCTCCCCAATCATTCGTGGCCCTCATCCAGCCACTACCAGCTACCTTCTTGAGGTCATCCGTCCACCTGGCAGAGGGGCGTCCTACAATACGTTTGCCGAGATGCGACCTCCACTCGAGAACCGCTCTACTCCAGCGGTCGTCGACAGACGTAGCCGGCCCACTACCACTTCAGCTTACAATAGCGATATATGGCATCAGCACCCCAATATTTGCCAAAAATTTGCCTAAGAGATACTCAATCTCTAAGAATCTCTTTCTCTTACATGCACTTCTGTTCATCATGCGACTTATACCGCCTTAAGAAAGATGGTAGTAAATATAATGTAATCACTACATAGTATAAAACAAAGTCACTTTCTCTGTCCCTTTGTATGCTTAAATCTTTGAAACTACGCAATGGATTTTGATGCGGTTTTTTTTAATAGATAGAGTGATTCAAGAGAAAGGTTTATATGTATAATAACATCCATTAAATAGTGGAGTAGGCTATATATTTTATACCCGTGCGAAACCGGAGCGGGTCCCTAGTTTACATGTGTATATAATAATGTTACCCAGCGTGAGTGTATGTAACATAAAATAGGTAATGCTTGTAAATAATGACACCGCTTTTCACGCTTCCGCTTCACACTGAGTACTGACTATCTGGTCAACACATGGGTTCGAGATGGCCATAGAATTACTACCTCCGCAATTGTGGACCTCTGACTACCCTGCAAAGGTTCATGCTTTTAAAAGTGTCTGTGTTTGTATGTACCTACATGTACAATAAGCGTGAGTGTATGTAACATAAACCTGTCTATCCGACAAGAAAAGACAAGATTTAAAGCGGCGCAATTATGCTTTTAATCTTCCCGACATCTTTATTGCTTTCGCTTGGGAATAAATAGCGTTTTCTTTTCATTAATAGAAACTTTGTGTAATAAAACGCCTACTCTGTGACTACTGTGCTTGGTTACAGATTCTTTTCTAAATACCTAGGAAATGTAGTTTAGTAATACTTAAATACCTACAAATAATAGAAGTTACCTAGGCATTCTAACAGTATAAGTGTATAAGTAGGGTAATGTAAGTTTAAACAATTTAGCGTAGCTCAATCGTTCGAGTCGAATCGAGTCTGTATCAGTGTGTATAGGGTTCAAACTCCGGAGGATTATTTATTTATTGTAAGTAGGATAATGTATTAGGGGTTTAGTAATACCTAAATAACTACAAAAAATACTTATACCTAGGCATTGTAACAGTAAAAGTTTAGTTTAGTTTTACATAGTTAATGCAGCGTAGCTCAATCGTTGGGCACTTGATTTGTATAAGTATGTATAGGGTTTAAACTGAGCATGTACCAATAGATATGAAGGAACCTGATTCTGTATGTACATTTTCTCAATTAAAAATATATGCGAAATGCACAAAATACTACTGTGGGTAAAAACATCGTGAGGACACCTGCCTATTCCTAAAATTTAGAGTGGCATTATAGATAACTGTCATTTTGAACACTGATTATTGGGTAAAAATTGGATTCGAATGGCTAAAGACCATAATAATTTTCAGTTATCGCTGCGCGTCGTGAATGTATGTATGAAATGAATTGTCTTGTTTAGCTTAGATCAACAAGTGGATGACGAATATGTTTCAACTCATTGCCTAACAAATATTTGTAATTGTACACGTTCATTGATTTGTGTAATACTCTCGTAAGGATGTCCTGTAATCGGCTACTTTTATTGGCGTCTTAGTTTTAAGTTCTTGAACTGTTATTTTGCTGTTGGACATCTTAATAAATAAATAAATTAAAATGTATATATAGTTTTTGGAGCTCAAAAATATTGTATGGGTTATTCCATACGTATTATGTTTAACATACGTTTTTCTGACACTTTACTTACTAGTGCAGCAGGCAAATTTGGCATTATGTATTTATAGCTGGTCTTAGTTAGGTAGCGGGAGAAGAATTGGATTTAGAACAGAGGATGCCAAACAATGGAAAAGTTATGTAACTTATAATAATTATGTATGTAAAGAAATGTACTTAATTTACGAAATAGTTAATAGTCATAATTCTCGTAAACTTTATTAGTACCTATGCTAAAATTTTCACAGTAGTCAAGGATTTTATTGACCCTTAATTAATGTATAAATATTTTCCCATTCAACAAACACAACCTTAGCCTACATACTATAACCTACATAGGAACCAACTTAAGTACCAACTTTAATAACCCGAGTATTTAAGCACTAAAGTTATTCGTAGCTTCGTGACGAATGTAATATTTAATTCGCATTCGTAGCGTGCTGGCATTGCTTCGGCAATGCTACGGTTATGCTACGACTTCATTTACGTGGGCGCATAGAATTACCCGCACGGAACACGAAAACAAACCTAACGTGAAGGTTCTATATTTCCTTTCCTTTTGGGGTAGTCAGTAATTAATAAATAAATTTATTTATTTTTGCTGGTATTAATAAACTATAACAACACATATTATAATTAATTTAAAAGATATTTTAATTATATATTAAATATAGATCCAGAAAAAATATTACTAAATATGTACAAATAATTTAAGACATTTGTCAGTCACATAGATGTTATATTGAAAAAGGGTGACGTCATAAGTGCCTATAACCGCCAAGAGTGAAGGAGGTGTATGAGTGTTAATGAAGCGAAAGTGGTCTGTCAGGATCGGGACAAATGGGGATCCGCGATCTCTGCCTACCCCTCTACAGGGAATCAGGCGTGATGTGTTTGTATGTATAACTTTATTTTATTTAATCTACACTTTTTAATACTAAAGAAACATGATAAATATAAACGAATACGTTGCGATAACAACTATAAGTATTATAGCCTATTGTGTTCAATAGCATGACTGTACAAAGCCATAAATCCCTAGAGGGACACTTATTACTGTCTACCCTTTCGCATTACATACATTTTACATTCACGACCTTTAACACTTTTCAGGCTGAACAGAACCTCGGTGATATTAACTCTCATTAGTCACTTAAAGTAATTATAATAGTATTTCTAAGATTTGGAACAGGTTTCTAGCCCATCACCAATATACCTTTTTGAGGTGGACACAATCTCGAAGACATAATATATCTTAGACATATTGAGAATAAGTATCGCAGTTGTATTTAACGTATAATTATAACATTACCATAATTATCGGAAAAGTTGTACGTATATTTATATATGACTAGCGACCCGCTCCGGCTTCGCACTTCTGGCTATTTAATGGATGTTATTATACATATAAACCTTTCTCTTGAATCACTATATCTATTGAAAAAAACCGCATCAAAATCCGTTGTGTAGTTTCAAAGATTTAAGCATAACTACAAAGGGACATAGGGACAACGAAAGCGACTTTGTTTTATACTATGTAGTGATAGTGAAGTAACTAATAATGAAATGTTACTAAGTAACTAACATATACGCTAACAGATTCTATTCACGCCTTATCCCTTAGTCGCCTTTTACAAGGAAAGAACGGCAGCTAGTTAGTACGCATAAGTCTTGACAAATAAATATTTGTATGTAAAAAAACAAACAAAACGCATTCACGACAGGTTCAGCATCCGCAATTGTCTCAGTAATTCTATGGACACCTCGAACCCACGTGTTGACCAGATAGTCAAGCTCCGAACCCTATCGTACTGTATAGTCGATGGCAATCTAACGTTAAATCTTAAAAGTTATAAAATGTCTCCTACTGATTTTATTTACTATGAGAGACCGGGTCATATCACAATAAATTAATAAAGATATCTGATGAGATCTGATTTGATATCTGGGAAGTCTTCCCGCGACCACGGCCTATGCAACTGGGTTGAAACGTCGGGCAAAATAAAGGTAATCAGATATCTTTATTAATTTATCGTGATATGACCCGGTCTCTCGTAGTAAATAAAATGAGTATAAATGGCGAGTGTTTAAAAATAACTATGTCTTCTACAGTTCTACTGATTTGTTTATAAATTGTCGCGTAAACTTAATTAGGTGTTCTGAATGCTGAATTAATGAATGTCGTTGAAAGTGATTAGGAGACGTTAGGTATTTAGGTCACAGCGAGCAATGGGTTAGCAACTGTTGTTGTATCAATTATATTTAGGATAGGCTAGCAACCTGTCACCAATGTTCCATATGACATCACAAGCGCAATATTTGTGCTAAACAGTGACTTTGGTACTATATTTCCAATGTTTTTCCATCCTGAAAGGGATTATAGGACGTGAATGTATTCGTTTGTATAATTATTGGGACTGTAAATAGTATAATAATAGACCTCCGTGGCGCGATCGGTTAGACGCCTGAACGCTAATCGTGAGGTCACGGGTTCAATTCCCGGTGGAGGGAGAGTTAGGAACTACGCTTTTCTACTGCTTTCCAGTCTGGTCTTCATTTCTTAAATATACGTTGACTAGTACCCTTAACACAAGTCTTAAATGTACTTACCAAGGGGCTAGTTCAATTGGTGTAATAATGTGTAATAATATTACTATTATATTATTAAAGTATATTTCGCACCGGTCTTTTACTTGAATAGAAAATAACGTGCCTTTATTCTCGGCATATCGAGTAGATAAGTAATATGAGAATACAATATATTAACTAGATATTATCTAGTTTATATGAGAGATAAACTAGCAAACAATTATATTATTTCATCATTTAATCATACATATATATTCTATGATTGTAATTTCGTTCACTCATTTATTGAAATTGTTTTAGCTTAAAAACATACCTAAAACTCACGTAGTTTGAAACGTACAACGATGAACAGATTTACGAACACATAAGATCATTTCGCGTCATTTTTGTGTCACTATCTCAGATACAATGACATGACAGAATGTTTAGATTTGTATATAGAGTATTAGTAACAGGTGTTAGGCTCAATATACATATTTTATATACTCCTAGTTCGTTTAAAAATAAAGTTTTGAAGTAAATAATGGCATTTCTTACCTTCGCCACTATCTTCCTTATCTCTCTCCATAACTTCAGTCATTTTGCCAAAACGAGAACTCAAACAAACACAGAAACACTCGAAATAAACGAAAAACCCATATCAAACATTTCCTTCCACAATGCACTAACAGTTTACGAACGCAAATAGTTTCATTTGGGAACGTAAACCCAAAACTCACATGGCACTAAACTAGCAGGAACACTATAAACTAGCCGAGTTAATAGCCAATTCACTTTAACAGGCCGAGAAAGATGTTTAAAGTAAACTTTTTGCGTGAATTTAAGGAAATTAAAGCCGAAAATAAGTTTTGACGCGACGCGATATAAACAAGACAAAACACACGCGGGACGCGAGCGTCCTTTCCCACCAACGCGAATCGACTGACGCGGGAAATTGTTGATAGTACGAACATTTGTATGTATGTACGTATACACACGTACGGTTACCTACAGAGGGGTAATCAGAGATTGTAGAGCATTATTTTGTAATGTCAAATCAATTTCGGTTTATTTATAAAGTCCCGTGCTATTATAAGACGTACAAAGAATGCAAACTAGATGCCGTTCTTCATGGCATGTTGTAGGGGGATACTAAGGGACTAGGGATAAATACATTATTTATACGTATTCACCAAAATTCCCGTGTTAGTCTGGGACGCTAAATAATGCAAATTAGCTGCCGTTCTTCCCGGCATGTCGTAGTAGAGTAAGCGATTAGGGATTAATACAACCTCTTGGGGGATTGGCTACCAATCTGTCACTTTATGAAATTGCTAACCCAATATTCATGCTAAAAAGTGACCTTGGAAATATAATCGTCTCCAAGGTTCTGTCCACTGTGAAAGGGATTAGAGGACGTGAATGTTTTTACCGATATGACATGTAGAGTTGTCAAACGTTCATGTTTTCATCTCCGCATTTACGATGTCATTAATTTATGGCTACATAAAATCCATTTTTAACTACACAGACAGTCAGCACCCAATGTTTTATGTCGCTAAATACAGGAGCTTACTATGACATAATCCAAAGTATATTTTAAAAAAACATACGCTTTACGACTTTGGTACACACACTTATTGCGACGGGGTATTCCTGATGATGTTTTCTTTCACCGCTAGCGACTATAAATTATGTGCGTTAATGAAAAACACATATTTAATTTATTGGATATTCAAATATTGCTATTTTTCGACGCTAAACCACATTGGCTCAATTTACTCACACTCCTAATACACACTCGGCGGTTATAGGTACCCTTTTTAGTATGTGGTCTATTAGATCATCATCGTTTGAACTAGGGTCACGTAGACCTGGTTTGGATGGTGGAAAATTGGTCTTTAATAGTCACAATGTCAGGGATAAGCATCCGTCATCTAAATAGTGATACATGTTACGTTTATTAGGCGTTTACAATGGCTGTATACGGCGATACGGTTAACTATCACGTTGGGTGCTGTCTATCTAGTGAAACGCCTTGAGTGGACCATACCTAACCTATCTTTGAATTTTCAAAGATTACTCAATTTACGGTGTGTAAATTAGAAAGTAAAACGTATTTTTTGGTTTTGTTAGAATAATTCTATGAAACGTATATAGTTCTTCTCTCTGTTATGTTAAATATAGTCAATATGAGAGTTGTTGATTCATCGTCTTTTTAAAACGCGATCGTAATTGTTTGAATAAGGAATATAATAAAATTAGTTTGATTTCTTCTGCACGTAACAATAAGAGTAGCATTAATTATCGAATAGTCCGTATTAAAAATTACAAATAGTAACTTTATTTCCGATCTTAAATACCTATTATTTCTCATTATTGATCCTTGAACTTATCCAAATGTAAAATATGTTTATTCCAACTTTAAAATACAAGTGACCCTTGACTCGATAGCAATCAACAACCTAACCAATTATACAAACACACTTTGTTCCATACATAGATAGATATAAATATACAAAGTATTTACCAAGCAGTCAAATACCGGTAAATACTTAATTAATTAGTATAATTTAAACAGGCTTCAAACCTTAACCCTCCTTCTATAAATATTAACGTAATCTCTCTACAAGCTTGACTTTTAATGAAAACAAGAGAAAAACGCACGTGGACTCCGTAGTTATTTACTTATTAGTAGACAGACTTTACTTATGATTAATAACTAGCGGGACTCATCGCGTATGTTTTTATATAATAAAGTTACCTTTATTAACTTACTACTTTACTTTTACTTTACTTTATTACTTTGCTTGTCTGTCTGAGTGGTTTTAGACCTCTCTTCTCTTTTTATCTTACGAGACATTGGGTTTATATTTAATTGTTTTTGGTGTTGATCTACCCATTTGTTACCGTTTTGTATGTAATTACTTATGTGAATTTCAATCGGATGTTATTTTCCAAAAATATGTCAATATAAGTATTGTAATAACCACAAAATATTTAAAGTTGAATTAAATAACTAATAATAAGAAAGACTAAAGTTGTTGTTACACTAAAAAGGTAGCAAGTTTATTTTAAGGGCTTCTGTTTTAAACACAAATTTGTCCTAACCGACCCTAATCCACGATAAGAAAGAGGTTCAACACGCTGACGTGATGAAAAAAGAGATTACTTACAAAAGGAGGTTGTAACTCTCGCCTCTTTTGACGTACCTCCTTTTTCATTTCTCACTTTTGTTGAATGAAAACATTGTTTTTTAATAGGTATTGTTTATCATATAATGTGTGTATATTTAAAACACATGTTTTTATTGTATATTTATGTACTTGCAGAGGGGTAGACAGAGATTTCCAAAGCATATCTATCCTTATACTAATAACCACTTTCACTTCATTGACTATTTGTTACTACAACTGTTATTACTTCGGATGGTAATAGATAATAAAATAGTACTGTTTTTAGTATTGCTTTGTAGTTTATACGAATATGACGTATACAGGAACACTCTTAGTACAACAAACAACACATTAGAGACGGATATACGGAATAGCTGATAAAATCTATTTATCAACGTCTCTTGAGTGCTGTAAAAAGCGAATTGGGGAATAAAATACGTAAGCAGGGGTAGCAGTATTCTTTCGTCTATCATTACCATAAATGAATACAAGTAAAAATTACATTATACCTAAGCAGCCAAACAGTTTTGATGTAAGACTATTCATAAAATAAGTATTTTAGTTTACATACACATACATTCACGTCCTTTTATCCCTTTCAGGGTGGATAGACTCTCACAGACATCATAATATGTCATAGGTCCAATCTTATCATGAATATCGGGGTTTTGATGATATATGAAACATCGGTAAGAGATACCATTTGTCCTAGTCCTTTAGTCGCCTCCTACAAGATGCCAGCTCAAAAGGCAGCTAGTTTGCATTCTTTCTACGTCCCAAACTAGCACTGGACAAATACTAACGCATTTAAATTAAAAACTTGTGTTAAAACTTTTTGAACAAACCTACACGATAAGTCCAAAAAGTTTCTTTCAAAAAAGGTTGGAACCCACACAGAGTTTGAAATAATTACCACAGATTATTTAAATATCACTTCACGGTCGCTTGACTCTGATTGGCCTATCGAATGACACACCAAAATAGCTCATGGACCAATGCCAACTGTGAATGTATTAAATTAGTATCATTTTTAATTATAGCTATGATAACATGTTGGTATGGGTTGATTAAAATGTTCAAGCTTGTTCTACCGACTGGGATAGGCAGGGACTAGTGTTTGGAATCTGGGTAGTGCTAAATCACACTTGCGTTGCATCACATTCTCATTTCATTACTTTACTGTACGCGGCGACATGGTTTACTATTTGTCACGTTGGATGTTTATTATAAGATTACAAATGGGTTGGTGACTCAAGACTCAGTTAATGGTGAACAACCTCTGACTTCCCGAAAAACTTGTATGATTGTGAATATGTATTATACTGTAGAATGTGTTAATTAATGTAATATTTTTGTCTCGCGTTTCCGGTCAATCTATTTCCCCATCATTGTATTTGCTGGCTCCTGTGCTAGTCAGTGACGTAATAAGAATTCTAACTAACTGCCGTTCTTTCCGGCATGTCGTAGGAGGCGACTCAGGCTAAGGGTTAATAGAATTTATTGGGCGATGAACAACCTGTCACCAATGCTTATTATGACATCGCAACCACGATATTAATGGTAAAAAGTGACCTAGGAGATATTATATGTTCGAGATTCTGCCAACCCCGAAAGGGATTAAAGTACATAATGTATATGTATATAGGTATTGATATTTGCTTTATATATATTTTTTGACTATAAATAGTTTTCTTAATCACCTTGCTGATCATTAGGTTAATAATTGTAAGTTATGGCCAATTGACCTCTTTGGGGCTTATATACACTGCATAATATCATTTACCCCTTCAAACAGAAGATGTTAATTTGAACCTATGTATACTCCGAAACGGCCTTAATGCGTTTATACATGTGTTTATACACGATACGTGTGTTAAGATAGTTTTCATCGCGTACTATTCGATTCAATCGTAATAATCATAAATATTTATTCTGTTCAGATACATAGTTTATGAATCGCAGCTGTACGTCAAGTGACGCGGGAAATAATCCTCAAAAGCAATAGATACGCGCGCGTTCAGCCAACCAAGAAATTGTGTCTGAAGGTAACATTATATTAATCATGGCGACCGGATTAGATGGAAATCATTTTTTTCGCTCAAACGAGTAACGCTTTCAATAAATTGAGTATTCGTTTTAGGAGTATGTGAATATGTGTGTGTGCGTCTTTACTTCATACGTTCGGCGTAGCTCAATCGTTCGGGCCTCGATTGTTTAACAGTGGATGCAGACTTAAAATTTCAGAGCATGTACCAAAGGAATGATAAGGGAAGTCAACATTAGAACACCTATCTGTTCCACGAACAGGTAATAGTTAGTGCTTGTAAATGGCGACAGGGCTTACCTCCTGTCATATTGAATACAGACAATCTGGTCAACGCATGAATAAGAGTTGGCTATTCCTACCTCCGCAATTGCAATGATGAAAACCTGAACATGTGTTTACCCCGCAAGGGTTAATGTTCGTAATAGCGTTTGGGTTTGCCCATTATTATACATATATGTTACAAAATGACACTTATGTTGATAAGGTTAATTTAACTATAGCGGTTAATACTGCATCCAGTTCTCTAACCTCTCTATTGTTACTACTTAAATACACTTAAGCAAAGATCAGAATACTTTTCCCATTGTACAGTGTATTTGTTTATAAAAAAAGAAATCTCGTTTTTCAAAGACACTTTCCAGTGAAAATCAAAACCAGACTCAGTTTCCAGAACAGCTCTTATGTCCAGAAGATTAACAGCTCATTATCTAATCCTAGAGCAGCGTGTAACTGAAAATAAACCTCTGAAACAGATGTGAAGTAACAAAGTCGTACATTCGTCACTGCACTGGCGGCAGGGTTTATGTAAATGCCACGCCTATTTCCGTTTTGCGACTATTTTTAGTGTTGAGCTTGATGTTCGTTTCCCATCCTTATTCCTGATCGATTTTATTGCGTAATTATATTTAGATCTTAACTAACTTCTTAATGACGTACAAACTAACATACAGCGTTCACGCCTCTAATTCCGTAAAGGAAAATGCAGAAACTATTGATCATTACCTGGAACGTTCCTGACGAATCTATCTTTCTTCACTTACATCTGATGTTCTTTTATTTTTCACGTTGCGTACAACCTTCACCAATTTGATCTGTAGTTCTACGCGGCAATCCCGTTCAACTTTGACTTAAGAAATTCCTTTCGTAACCCTCCAATCATCAATCTACTCCATGTGCCCAAACCACCTTTATACACTTAACTTTTATAAATATTGGGGTTGTAATATAGAACATTGGTTACAGTTTTCTAGTCCATCATCATATAGGTTCCATTTACTCCTGGTCCCATAGTCGCCTCTTACGACATACTGGGAAGTACGGCAGCTACTTAGCATTCTTTTTGCGTCACAGATAGCACAAGACATAGTAAAGTAACTTAAATGAATAATAAATTCACAAGAAAAAAATTATATGAATTTTACTTTATAATAGATGTAATTGTATCGTGTACCTTAGTTTGACAGTTAAACATGTCAATTTGTAATCTTGCGTATTTACTGTCAGTCATTTCTGGTGTGTGTATTATTTACCTACCAATATTTGAATAAACCAAAACAAGCTAAATAATCATTGCATTTATTAGAAGTAATTGCTAACTCTGATGTATTAATTGATCTAGCTGATCTATATCCATCAGAGGACCTTCAAGATGGAAGATAATGAAGATGGTGTGCACCGGTTAGCTGGAACATCTGGTGATGAACCAGTTGGTTTGATCATCAAAAAGAAAGATAAACCTGCGGAATTCAACTTCGCAAAGCCTTCCCTACTAGGGCTGGATAAACTGGCTGCAGCCAAGAGGAAGCAGAACCGTCTTATATCGTTTAATCAGGAGGATAATGATGGTGAAACTTCTAATAGTGAAAAAGAGAGTGGTAACCAAAAAGATCGTAAATACCGGAAACCCAATGAAGAAACACCAACTTATACCGGTGGAATATCAGAAGAAGCTCGGGAGCGTATGTTGGAGAGGTTACAAAAGTATGTTTCTATCAATTTGAACACAAAACAGCCTTTATCGCTTTCATAGCTTTTATAACCTATAAATTTGCTGAATGACTAACTTTATACATTATTTCTATTTAAAACTTACTTGATTTCATTAGGATATAGTAACACTCTTCTAATGCTCAATAACTTACTATATTTAAATAAAACTGGCTTCTAATTTGTATAATATGTCACAAACTTCATTTAGAAGACATATTTTGGCATTTTATGACAATTTATAATACATTGAAGTTTATTCAAGGTTTCAATACAAATGACTTTGTCATACAATTACTTGGTCATCTCTTTTCTTACTAGACTACACTTAGGTAGAAGGCTTGTTCTTCATAATTTTTCTGTTATTCTAAATTAAATGGAATGTATTGTTATTGAGAGTTTTGCATTTTGTACTAATCTAAAATATGTCTTTGATAATAAAATCAATCTTGTACCTTTTACATGTCACACATTCACTTCCTTTGTTATATCATAGTTTATAACATTTATGCATATTAACAAATCTAAACTACCCAATACTATGCGTATCCGTTACCTCTATTACAGAAACGAAAAGAAATCAAAAGAGAAAGGCGTCCATTACTCAACGCTAGAGGAAAAGAAATCCCGTTCAAGTGACGAAGACGTCTACGTTCATTACAAAGACCGTAGAGACAGGGACCGAAGGTATGATGACCGGAGGGATAGGGATAGAAGATACAATGATGATAGGAAGGACAGGGACAGGTATAGAGAAAGAGACAGGCGAAGGGATTCGGATAGGAAAGACAGGGACAGAAGAGATCTTAGTGAAAGAGACAGTTCAAGAAGAAGTTATTATGAGCCGAGATTCAAAGATGAACCTAGGACTCCAAGGTTAGTAACATACATACACAAACTTTCTTTTATTCCATTCAGGAGTGGATGGAATATCAGAGACTAGTCTAGGTTGAAGATAATGGCATGATTAACCGTCAGGTTTGTGATGGTAGTAGTAGTTGTGAATTAAAAGTGACAAGTTGCAAGTCAGCCTGCAATTTAATTCCATTCGTAGGGGTGAGGTGGTCCTCAGTTAGATTTTATAACATACCAGAAAGTCTTGTACATGATCTTTAGCACAATGAATCTGGGATATACTTTCTCAAATAGTTTCTAAACTTCTTCATAAATTTAACATTAATTTTGTTTACTTATGTGACCATAAGCCATACTTATGTGACCATAAACCACTTCTCTTGACCATCATTTACTAACATCACATTGTTTTAGATATCTTTGACAATAAAACACTATTTTCTGTAGACTATACACATATGCCCTTATTATCTAGACTACTATGAATAGACAGAACTTTCAGAGAATTTCTTTTGTAACACTTATTCTAAACAACCTTTATTATTATACTTCCAGCATGAAAGTCTTGAACCCAACAGACAAAACGGCATGGGACGAAGAGGACGATGAAAACTTCAAGGTTCCAGCTCGAAAGTCTACTTGGGACTTCCCAACGCCAGTACTTAAGGGCCAGGGTGGATATTCAGAGAGATCTTACCGGGAAAGAAGCGTCAGTGGTCGGAGCGGAAAGCCCTTAAGGGATTATAAGGGCAGGCCCTATGATAATACACCACGAGCTACACCACATAAGTAAGTATAGTTTAAATTGGTTGTAACATAACATAGGCTTCACGGCTTGTGTATACACATTCCTTTTTTTATTATATTGAGGTAGGCCTTTGCCTAAATTACAAATTAATTTTTTTATTGATTTATTGGTTGTGAGGGGAGTTTAGTTTAGTTTTAAGGGGGTAATTAAAGAAATTAAGTTAAAGTAATTAAGTATGTAAGAAGTTGAATGAATTGCAATGGATTTTGTCCTTTTAAACTAAGATTTTACCATATATTTGATCCCTAACTTTAAACTGCAAGTGGAGCTTTGAGTTGGAATATTCATTGTCCGAAGGTTTCTTTACGATATTACCCCTATCAATGAAGCTTATTAAATAATACTTCATTATCATTTGTATGTACTCAATGATGATTTTACCAAGAATCTACCATTACTTACTCCAGCTCTTATCGGACTTTAAAATACAGAAATATTCATGAACCGCCATCTCAATATGTATGATCCTTGATTAAAATGTCCATGAAAATAATTACTTATGGGGTGAACAGAATAGCAAAGATGTAACACAGTGATCAGCAAAATACCGGTGTTGTGTATTAACTACAGCAACATGCCGAGTCGATTCCTTTTTGGTATCATCGAAATAGTGTCACTCTTACTCAAATTATGTGTGTATTTGTTATTTCTTGGTTTTCGTTGTGTTCAAATCAATGTTTTCTTTCTTTCTTTAATAATCTCTCCGTTAAAATGAATGTACAATAATGTATGATGCCTTAATCACTTCAGGTTTGCGTCCACCCGCCGTGGCTTGGACATAGACGACCCAGAGTGGCTTGAAGCGGAGAAGAAGCTGGACAGAGAGTGGTACAACATGGGCGAAGGGGAAGCCGATGAGTCAGGTTGAACATCCTTAGTTCCTGATTTAGATAGCAAATGCTTGTAGATTTATAAGTTTTTTAAATTTTATTAAATAATTATAATTTCATAATTCTTACTTTCGTTCATGCTCCAAAAATGATCTGATTGCCCTTTAGTTGAACTTGATTATAGGAACTGACCATACAGTTAACAGATTGATTATGACGTGCCCATAAAATCTGAATCTTCTGACGACGGCTGCCTCGAAATGTTTGTTATTGAACGTAAAAGAATGCAAACTAGCTGCCGATCTTCCCGGCATTTCGTAGGAGGCGACCAAAAACCATAATTCATGCTGTGTAGATGTTATTGTCTACCGTGAAAGGGATTAAGGGACCTTTTATATATGTCTTGTTTAATATATGTGTCTGTACCTTTTAATGTTTACTGCCATACCCATACTAATTGCAACTTTAATTGTGTAAGTGCATTAAAAAAGATCTTATATATTGTTTAATATATATGTCTATTACACCTTAATTTTTACTGCCATACTAATTGCAACTTTAACTATCTAAGTGCATAAATAAAGACCATTCGTTCTCGCAGACCCGTTCGCCGGTGCCACGGCAGAGTACATAGCGAAGAAAGAGGAGCAGATCGAAAAGCGAAGGAATAGAAAGGTCTCAGCACAAAGGCAGCAGATTGACAAAGACAACGAGCTGTGGGAGCGAAACCGGATGCTTACCAGTGGTGTGGTCCACTCTATCAGTGTTAATAACGATCTGGATGAGGTGAGAGTAGTACTATAGTCTAGTTTTTATAAAAAACGAGTACCTTTTTAAGGCTTTGGTATTGGTCCATGTAATCGACATAAAGTTCATTTCTGTAGTTCTATATTGCAGCTGTAACCCAGTGGGTAAGACCTCGGACTTCGTATGAGAAAGGTCCTAGGCTCAAATCCCGACTCTGGCATGTACCATTGAATGAAATTTAAATATGTGTTTTTCATTTACGTACATAATTTACAGTCGCTAACGGTGAGGGATAACATCATGAGGAAACCTGCCTATCCCACAGGATAGGTAATTGACAGTGCCTATATACGGCGATACGGTTCACTACCTATCACGTTGGGTGTTGTCTATCTAGTGATACACGGGCTTCGAATGACCCATACCTAACATGCCTTCGAAATTTCGGAGATGGGCATTCAAGCCTCTGACTACCCCGCCATAATAAAAAAGGAAGTGTGTATACAGAAGTCGTAAAGCGTATGTTTATTTTATGTTTTGCTGTAGTTCTATATGATCGAAACCAAAATGTATGAATATTTTTAAAAGATTCGCGATTTATACTCATGATTAATAACTCCCGTTAGTTATTATTGATGTATGAAGTCGACAGTCATGTAGAAAATACTATAGACGTATCTGCAGAAAGTTAATCAGAAGGAAGTGATAACGATAGCTTATAATATATTTTAATTATATGCCTTTCGTTCCAGGAAAGCGTGGATCGAGTGCATTTGCTGGTACACAACTTGGTGCCTCCGTTCCTTGATGGGAGGATCGTTTTTACGAAGCAACCCGAACCTGTCATACCTGTAAGTATATGTGTTAGAAGGGGTAGGCAGGGACTACGATATGATAATATTTCAGTGTAATAACTGGTAGGAATTATAATTGTAGTTTGTCTTCTCATACGTTCATATATCGCGTGCTAGTCTGGGATATAAAAAGAATGCTAACTAGCTGCCGTTCTTCCCTTCATATCTTAGGAGGCGACTAAGGGACTAGGGGTAAATGGGATCAATTAAGCGATGGGCTAGCAACCTGTCACCATTACGACCCCAGTATTTATGCTAAAACGTGACCAAGGAGATATTGTACTTCTGTCCACCCCGAAAGGGTTTAAAGGACGTAAACGTATATGTATGTATGTAACTCATTTGATATCATTATCGTAGCTGTGATGTCACATGCTAATTTGAGAGTTGGAACGCTAATTACCTGCCTTTCTATTTATTTGGTATGGCATAGGTGAAGAGAATCTCGGAAACCATACAATCACCTCCTCACTCACCTTAATAACTAAACAAAAATATTTGCTCTCCTATGGTTCCGATATAAGACCAGCGTTGCGTTTGCTATTAAACGCAACATACCCAGCTGAGTTGGAACCCTTTTGCTGCGAAACAAAAGGGGATGCCTTTTGAAACATGCACATGTTTTGTAAGTTTCCCATAGTTTGTAAGTTTTGATTGTAAACGTTTCGTATTGTGTGTAATTAAAAGCGGGTTTTAGCTCGGTGGGTAATATCTCGGATTTCTTATGTGAAAGGTCCTAGGTGCGAATCCGACTCTGGCATGTACCAATGAATGAAATTTAAATATGTGTTTTTTCATTTACGTACTTAATGTACAGTCGCTAACGGTGAGGGAAAACATCGTGAGGAAACCTGCCTATCCCTCGGGATATGTAATAGTCAGTGCCTATATACGGCGATACGGTTCACTACCTATCACGTTGGGTGCTGTCTATCAAGTGATACGTGGGCTTCGAAAGACCCATACCTAACATGCCTTCGAAATTTCGGAGATGGGCACTCAAACCTCAGACTACCCCGCCATAATAAAAAAGGGAGTGTGTATACACAAGTCGTAAAACGTATGTTATGTTTTATGTAAATAAACGTTTTTTAAACAAGACAAACACGTTCACGATCATTAACCCTTGCGGGGTAGTCAGAGGTTCAGGTGTCCATCTCCGCAATTGCGAAGGTAGTAATTCTATGGCCACCACGAACCCACGTGTTAACCAGATAGTTAGTACTCAATGTGACAGGTGACAAGCCATGTCTCCATTTACAACGCTTTTTATTATACTGTAGCGACCTCTAGAGCGCCACACACAGAGAGAAACCTAAGTAAACCTAAGTTGCAATTAGTTAAACATGAACAGATGACGCCGCCAAGAATAAAATAATAATTACACAAATCAATTTCCTAGAACGCGCAATTGAAATATTTAACGGAAACAAGATATATACAAATTTCCAACTCAGGCCATTAGCCTGGACGAACACCTGCCCAGGTATGAAGCTTCCTCTTTTCCTGTAGGACACAGTGGATCCTACAGTAACTTATCATCTATATATCCAGCAGTGGACTAGTATACACTGTTTCTAATATACTTACGTGATAACTAATCGGTAAGGTTCTTTACTTTATAGTAAACGAGATATTATACATAACAAGGTACAAGTAATTATTAAACTTTTAATTTCTAGATAAAAGACCCAACAAGTGACATGGCGATCAATGCCAGGAAAGGCTCTGCCCTGGTTAAGGCTTTCAGGGAACAGAAGGAGAGAAGGAAAGCGCAGAAGAAACATTGGAAGTTGGAAGGGACTAAGATTGGTAAGATATGGTCAGGGGTGGTTAGTCCATCGTGGTTGAGAAAGTTGTATTGATATACTGGTATTGACTAGTTGGGTATATGGAATCTTATTTTATAATAATAATAATCCTTTATTGGAATTCCACAATACATTAAATGATACAGTAGTCCTGATGAATCATTATACAATACAATATTAAATAAGAAAAATGTTATACACGCAATGCAATGCAATTAGTTAATATATTAAAATTACCAATTTGAATTAAATGTTAGTCAATTACAAGTATAAGACACACTTAATGATATTATATGACATATAGTATAAATACTTTTATGACCATTAAACCTTGCGGGGTAGTCAGAGGTTCGCGTTTTTGTGTTACCGAGATTGCGAAGTTAGTGACTTGCTACCTAAAACCCACGTGTAAACCAGATCAGTCAATATTAATAATTTAGGACACTATTAAACCAATTGAACTCGACCCTTGGAAAGTTCATTTAAGACTTGTGTTAAGGGAACTAGTCAATGTACATATAAGAAATATAAAATTATTATATATAGACAAATACATATATAGCATATATAATCAACGACCAGACTGCACAGCAGGGAAAAAGCGTACGTATTAACTCTATTTCCACCGGGAATCGAACCCCGGGACCTCACGATTAGCGTTCAGGTGCTCAACCAATCGTGCCACGGAGGTCGTCAATACTTTATATAACATGACTTCGTATTATACTCTTACCTATAGCTTATGCCTATATATCTTTACAATTCTACCTATCCTAGACTTTACACTAATACCTATCCTCCTATTATATAATTTGTTTTTGTAACTGGCACTGGGCAAAAAATCCTGAAAGCCGGAGTTTCTTGTTGGTTCTTCTCCGAGCCAGGGCTTCCGAACCAACGGTAGAATTTCAATGCTAAGAGACAACCAGTGTCAGGCGAATGTTTTGACTTTCTATGAATGTACTGTACTTGTACTTATATTGAATAAAAACATTTGAATTTGATTTTATCTAATTTCCAGGTAACATAATGGGCATACAGAAGGAGAAAGACGAAGAAGATGATGGACCTACGAAGGAAGCCTACAAATACGCCGACCACGTGGATAAAGAAGGTAACTGAGTGCTAGTCTGGGATCGAATGGAATGTGATCATCGGTCTTTTCCATTTACGATACAAATGACAGAGAAAATATAGTATTTCATTATTATATTAGTTAGTGCTTGTAAATGGCGACATGGCTGACCACCTGTCACATTGAGTACTAACTATCTGGTTAACACGTGGGTTCGAGGTGGTTATAGAATTACTACCTTCGCCAATTGTGGAGATGGACACCTAAACCTCTGACTACCCGTAAGGGTTAATGGTCGTGAACGCGTACGTGTTCATTATTATATACTGACGACAACATTATATGTCAAAGTATATTGTCTATATATAAGTAAGTATATACAAATTATATGTCCTATCCTATCTATATAAATGGCAACTGAAACCTTTGATACTTATTTCTAAAGATACCTTTACCATATATCGATGGTTGAAAGTCTATTTTGCTTAAGCGTCATCTCGCAACTTCACAGGGTATATACAATTATTGCTTAAGCGATTTAAAGTTTTAGCCTTTCCACCGTCGATATTATCTTTCCAAGTCTCTGTCTACCCATTTAATTACCTTGATATTACAGGCGAAGATTCAGAATCAAAGTCAGAATTCGCGAAGAAGAAGACTATTAGCGAGCAGAGGAGATACCTGCCAGTCTTCGCGGTAAGAGAAGAACTCATGCAGGTGATACGAGAGAACAGTGTCATCATTATTGTTGGTAAGTTTTTAAATTCTAAGTTACTACTTTTTTTGGGGCTAGATTCTGTATCAATAGGGTTAGGATTCAAACTTCAGAGCACGTACTAATACCGCAATAAAAATGCATTTGCAAAATACTACCGTGAGGTAAAACATAATGAGAAAACCTAAATACTTGTGTATCGAACAGGTCTGGTCTGTGCTTATAAATGCTGACAGTAATAATTAATGTTATAGGATACGCATTAAGTATTTGCTTGTAAAGTATGGTATCGTTTTGTAATTAAAAAGACTTAGCACCTGTAACATTGAGTATTGACTATTGATTGACTTTTTATCTGGTTAACATGTGGGTTAAAGGTGGCAATATAACCGAGCGTGTATACCGCCACCGAGTGTGTATAAGGAGGTGCATGAGTGTCAATGAAGCGAAAGTGGTTTGTCAGAATCGGTACAGATGGGTATCAGTGATCTTTTCCTACCCCTCTACAGGGAATCAGGCGTGATGATATGTATGTATATAAAAAGGCTGTGTGTTTGATTTTGTTCATAAGTGTAATTGTACACTGCTAAATGTGTGATGGACGCGTATACATACACATCACGCTTGATTCCCTGTAGAGGTATGGGCAGAGATCATGTGTATCTAATTCTCTATCTATACTTCTTTGATACAACCTTCAATCCTTTTCACATTCACGCCCTCTTTTCCAGGCGAAACGGGCAGCGGTAAGACGACCCAGCTTACCCAGTACCTACACGAAGATGGGTACAGTAAGTTTGGCATGATCGGGTGCACCCAACCAAGACGAGTGGCCGCCATGTCGGTCGCGAAGAGGGTTTCCAGTGAAATGGGATGCAAGTTGGGTGAGATATTTACATACATACATACATACACATCACGCCTGATTCCCTGTAGAGGGGTAGGCAGAGATCACGGATTCCCATTTGTCCCACTGACAGACCACTTTCGCTTCATTGACAATCATACATCCTCTCATACACTCTCGGCGGTTATAGGTACTCCTAACGTCACCTTTTTTCAATATAGCGTTATTTACACAGGAACATATAGAATAATATAATAAGCGGCTGTAGCCCAGTGGGTAAGACCTCGGACTTCTTATGAGAAAGGTCCTAGGTTCGAATCCCGACTTTGGACCAATGAATGAAATTTAAATGTGTTTTTCATTTACGTACATAATTTACAGTCGCTAACGGTGAGGGAAAATATCGTGAGGAAACCTGCCTATCCCGCAGGATAGGTAATAGTCAGTGCCTATATACGGCGATACGGTTCACTACGTATCACGTTGGATGTCTATCTAGTGATACGCGGGCTTCGAATGACCCATACCTAACATGCCTTCGAAATTTCGGGTTGGGCATTCAAGCCTCTGACTACCCCGACATAATAAAAAAGGGAGTGTGTATACACAAGTCATGAAGCGTATGTTATGAACATATAGAAAATAGGTTGCTAGATATACAACGGATTTAATTTTGGTGTTGAGACAAAAGATGTAGATGTGGTGTGCTGAAGGTGTCGGGTGCAATTTCTCGAAGGCTAACTAGCTGCCGTTCTTTACGGTTTGTCGTAGGAGGCGACTAAGGGACTAGGGAATTACTACCTTCGCAATTGCGGAAATGGAAACCTGAATCTCTGACTACCCCGCAAGGGTTAATGGTCGTGAATGTTTTTGTTTTGTGTTTGTTGTTTAGATGCAATCTATTAGGCAATGCGTTAGCAACATGTCACCAATGTTTTATACTACATCACAACCGAAATATTTATGCTAAAAAGTGACCCAGGAGATATAGTATCTTTGAGGTACTGTCCACCCCGAAAGGGATTAAAGAACATGAATGTACATTTATGTATGAATCATATAAATACTACATACTTTTTTATATCTGGCTATAGTCTTCATATAGCTATACATTTCACTCAATCCCACACCATATCTCCCACCAATAAACCGACTATCACCTAATAGGCGAGGAAGTGGGCTACGCGATCCGTTTCGAAGACTGTACCAGCCCCAACACGGTGATCAAGTACATGACGGATGGCATCCTGCTGCGTGAGGGTTTAAGGGAGCCAGACCTGGACAACTACTCCGCCATCATCATGGATGAGGCCCACGAGAGATCTCTGTCTACTGATATGTTGTTTGGATTGCTTCGAGAGGTCAGTGCTAGATGTAGAGTTTAATAATAATATATTTAAAAAATATTGATGTAGCTCAGTTGTTTGGGCCTTGACTCTGTATCGAGGGTACAGGGTGCAAATCCCACTTCAGCATGTACCAATGGAAATGAAGTTTAATGAATTTCTATGTACATTTTCGTAATAAAAATACATTTACGAAATGCGTCGAATACTACGGTGAGGGAAAAACATCGTGAGGAAACCTATCTGTTCCCCGAACAGGTAATGGTTAGTGCTTGTAAATGGCGACATGGCTGACCACCTGTCACATTGAGTACTAACTATCTGGTCAACATGTGGGTTCGTCGAGGCCTTAGAATTACTACCTTCGCAATTGCGGAGATGGACATCTGAACCTCTGACTACCCCGCAAGGGTTAATGGTCGTGAACACGTACGTACAAGATATATATTACAGTGGGTAATAGAAGAATATGCTTGTCCTGTGGTACTTAGGATGTTAAAATAATGATGACTAGTTGCTGTTCCGTCATGTCGTAGGAGGCGACTAAGAGACTAGAGGTAAATAAAACCTATTGAGACACGGGCTATATAGTTACTTATCACAAATGTTTCACATGACTAAACGTGACCTAGGAGATATTATCGTGTCTTAAAGGTTGTGTCCACCCCGAAACAGGATAAAGGATGTGAATGTATATGGATTTAGGTACAATGATCGTAGCGTCATTGACACATTCATTATCGGGCGTAAGCAGTGGTTGGATGGGATACCATTGTCCGTGTGTTTGTGATTTCGGTAAGGATGACATCGTGATATAGCCAGCGTATCGTTGCAATAGGGTATAATCATAAGGCGGCATGGTTTACCACCTGTTACGTTGAAGATTTATATTACCCAGCTTAATATGCTGAGCACTCTACCTCTGGCTACCCTGAAAGGTTTTAACATTTATGTTCAATAAGATGTTTTAGTAACTCAAACAAAAACAACAAACTGCACTATAAAGATATTTGGTTATTCAGATAGTCAATGGAAAATGTAACTTTACGGCTTTATTCCACAAATGCAAAGGTATGTCTCTAAAGTTCTTAACTCTAGTCAGAAATAAGCATGATTCATACTAAATCTCTGATACACAAATGTATGTATCAAACGTAACATATTTACTATTTGACGGTATTTCATTATGACGGATGTTATTGGATAAACATTGTTAGGAAACCTACCAGTTCCCCGAACAGGTAATAGTTGTTAATTGTAAACGGCTTACCATCTGTCACATTGAGTAGTGACTATCTGTTCAACATGTAGGTTCAAGGTGACCATAGAATTACTACATGAACCTCTACTATTACCCCGCAAGGGTTAATGGTGGTAAATACGTTTATGACTATTTTGGTGTTTTAGTATTGAAAACAAAAAAGGTTTATAAATAAAAAAAGATCTGTTCAAAACTTTATTTATTCAAAAAATGCTCTCATAATAAATATTATAATACATTTCAAAATAAAAACTTAAAAATACTTTATTATAATCAGACCACGACAGGTTTCTCACAATCATTTTAAGTTTTCATTCAATTATAAGTACTTTTACATTTTAAACTGTAATATCACTGCTAGTTCTAAAAAAGACCTTTAAAACATATTGTTTACATCCGATATTATTCGATTTAAATGAATGATATATATGTAAGGAATTTCTTCCTTTTAATTGTATAAATAGAATTTTATAAAGTATACATGTAGAATAGACAAAAGAGAAATATATAATAAATATACGTTTAAATAAACAATTAAATATATATTATGGTATTGTTTCAATGATTAGGTTTTGTTGTAAATAAATTACATACATAAATTTGTACAATTCACAGTAAAATATGCAACGATATCTTTGTTTTTCAGAAAATTCATAAATTAATACTTTCAAAATATCAAATAATACTAATAACATATTCTGACTTGTTATTTTAGACTTTTCGATGTTTTTCAATACAATTTTAATACTTTGTTTTTTTT
This sequence comes from Leucoptera coffeella, assembly GCA_030578115.1. NCBI lineage: Eukaryota > Metazoa > Arthropoda > Insecta > Lepidoptera > Lyonetiidae > Leucoptera > Leucoptera coffeella. Next base: position 72,365 of record JAMBLF010000977.1, on the reverse strand, counting down.
CTGGATTTTTAGCAGATATTTTTTAATAATAACTGTTTAGGCAGAACCTAATACAACAATAACAGTCTTTCAATAAAACGAATGATAAATATCCAATGTACAAACTTAATTAAACTCTTAATTAGGAACTAGGTACAAAATTTAGGCTGAATTTACTATAGCAGGAATGTTTAAAAACTGCATTTCAAATTTAAAAAAAATAGATTGTTTGAAACTTTCGTGTATAAATATTTAGCAAACATCCTTAAACAGTCGTAAATAATTTAAAAATACTGATTAATATTCCATTCTGCCTAAGGCGTGTGTTATGGAATGATATACTTTTAAATTTTAAAATCAACTGTTAACAGTTTAATAAATACTTCTCAAAATGTTTGTCAACATTCATAGAATAACTGATATTGTGGCACTTCGTAGTTTTTCAAAATACTCTTTTTGTCTGTTGTTTATTTATCTATGGATACATTAAATTACTTATAAATGTTCATAAAACATGTTTAATATTAAACTAGGAAGGAATATAAAATCCTGTTACATTTAATATCAATATTATCACATTTTAATCAAGGCTCAGGAACAATAAATTCATATTACGTAAAAAAAATCGTAACTTTATAAAAACCAAAAAACATTAATTTTATTTAAATTAAACAAAAAGAGTACTTCGAACCACTACGAACATAAAACCCCAAAATTAACATGTCCTTGCTTCATTCAAAAGTAGCACCACGAATAATACCAGCCTCGAAGCAAAAATTTACCCTCGAAACGGGTAATTTAGGAACAAAATTATGGGGTTCATTCGGGTTGGTGAGCCAACAACCTTCCCTGTAAGTACCCTAGACGCTATCCGCGTGTTGTGGAGCGCAGAAACAGTTGTAACATGTAAAGCCAGCGGTCCTGGACTCGCTGGCAGGTGAAACTCAGACAGACTTAGCCTTGCCTCGTTGGTTGTTTTGGCTGACGAGCATTATGCCCATGTTCATGCCGATGTTGCCCCACTTGAGCGACTCGCTTATCTGCAACAAAGGGGAAATTTGAGGTTTAGTATGGTATCACTGGCAAACGTACTTAGTGTATTAAAGCGCCTATTTTGTTCGTATTTTTCAGTGTACTTTATGAACTGTATTGACCAAACTTTTACGCTCAATCTATTGATATATTATCTAAATTTTCGTTATTGTTCTCTATAACATTATGGACAATAAATATGTCAAACTTATGCTACTATTACTAGTCTAGGTCCTATACGAAACTGGGATACATTTTCTTACAAAACTAAGTTTAATCTAAACTCTCTCTTATTGTTAATGACTTAAATATTGAAAGATCATTTACAAGTCTATCATGTTTGATAATTAGTTCTAATCAAGCCGTATCTCCTAAACTCGTTCGTATAGTTAATAACTCAAATATTCAAAGGTCGCTTAACTATCTATAATAATAATTAGTCATAATTACAGGCCGAAAACTATTCACAGATAAGTAATCCAGTTTAGTCCGCATAGTCCCTTATAAACGTAGATATTGATAATAAATTTGCATTATCATTTGTAAAATACAAGCCTTGCCGATAAACATAGACAGGCGCCAAAGAATCGATAATATTATCACATTCTTTCAATTGATAATACGGTAAATATTTCCAAGAAAACACAAGTATGTTATATTGACATTGTATGTCAGATAAACAATACTTGAACAAGTAGAAGTTATTATATTACTTAATGTAAATTATTCAAATGTCACTTTTACTGATAAGAAAGTTCAAAATTCATTGCACTTAGTCTATGTATTTTGTGTCAATGTAAATAACGATTATTAGAATCTAATTTTGGATATCAATTTTAGACTTTGTTTTAATGATATACTACAAACTAAATGCGTTGAATGTAAGTACATTTAACCAAAAGTGCGTATAAAGTTATTAATTCAAAATTTATCTTGTTAATAGAAAGATATATTAATAAAATATGCATATTTATGCCGCATGATTAATTTAATATATGAGTAATAAATTTATAATCGTCGTTTTTGTATACATATTCATTTTTACTGAATATTAAATGTACGCATAATAATACCTACTATTAATAACTATCCTATCTCCATTTTATAGTACACAACGTACTCAATATAATTTAATTTAAATTCTATAATTAATAACTATAATACCTATATAAAATCATTCCATGGTCACACTGACAGACACCGTATAAAATCAAGTTCATTATAGTGTAAACACCGCTTATTTACTACGTTAATTGTAAACGTGGCTTATCGGTAAAGGAAGATCGGTCTCAACACAATACAAGGGTTCAAAGGTGAAGTTCATTGCTATAAATAGATTATTTGTTTTCATTATTAATACCAAAGTTGAGTAATATTTTTATTTTTCCGATAACTGTACAAGGTTTATTGAAAACAATGTTTTTATATCGATTGTACAAGTTTTAAAGAACATTATACATAGGCTAGTACATTGTGACAACATGTTTTATTCCAATTTTAATTTATATTGTATTTCTTTTAAAACCGGAAATGATTTAAGACGATTAACATTCCTGATTCAGTATTGGCTTGCCAAAGACTAAGTATGGATTTTAACAGACATTAACGAAAGATCTAGAAATCCTTTGAATCATATCGTGTAATATAAACAAATTTTATAACTCTAAGTTCGTTGATAGTATACATAATACGTGATTCTTCATATATGAATAACGAGTGTATTTTTAGAAACCAATTATGTTCATTAATGTGACCACTATAAACTATTAATCACTAGTATGCAACAGTCATTAAATGATTCATAAGTACGTCTTAAAAGTGCTTTGAATACTTCTCGATTGCACAACTATTTCTTTATCAATTTGATAAGATATATTATAAAACTATATAGTATTTATATGTCCTATACTGATCTAGAATAAAAGGTAACCTAAGAGATGACTAAGATAAATAGGTGATTTAAACCTATAGACACTAATATACTAATAGTAACTACGTTTTTACTACGTTTTTCATGTTCCAATATTCTGTCCAACCTTAAGAAGTTTCAATCTTGATATAATATAACGTTCACTTAAACAAATGTATCGAATAAATTGACACTAATTGACCTTCGGTTTCTTTAAAAACTGTTGCTATCCGACAACGATTTTTATGCTAACTATACATATAAACAGTATTATATTAAATATGCCTATACAGAACATTGTTTCACATAAAACGTCATTGAGTTACTTATAACCAAATGTAGGCTTTTGTGACATCGATCGCTTGAAACAATGTAGGTCGTATTCGAGTTTTTAAACTTACTTTTCACCTGTGTTGATACTTATTGTATTTAGTTTGTAATATAAGGGAAATGATTTAGTCACGTAGGACCTAATTTGATGGTAACTAGGCCTTTTGTAATTCACATAGCTAAGGGACTATGAGTAAATTTATTATATTGGGCTATAGGCTAACAAACGGGCATTGATAAAACAATATAATTGTATATTTTTAAAATAACACTAACAGTGATAGAGGAAATATTACGTTTTAAGGTTTTGACCATCTCGTAAGGAGTAGAACAGAATATACGTAATATATTATCAAAACTATTGGTTCATAGAGCGATTAAACCGCGGGGTATTTTGTTTAGACGTTTTTCCTCAGATTATCAGCATGATTTGGTTGTTGCCCTACAGATATCGTATCTCGAGATATAAGATTCAAACACAACAGATAGAAGAAGGTAACGTAACAAACTCGTGACGGTTATACACACTGATGGTCTAATGGAACATTTAGTAAAAAAGAAAAAAGAGAGGCGTCAACAAATCCGCGTTCTACGCAAAAGTTTCAACAACTGCAACAAGGTGCAACGATAGAAATTTCTCGTTTTAACACAGCGATAAAGAAACTGTTACAGCCGTCCCTTATCACAGCGGTTGAGGCTTTTGCGTACACGTAAAGAGGCTTCAGGGCAAAATAATTGGACGAAGCGTCTCACCGTTTAGTTGCCGGATCTCGTTGTCTGCGACCATCATCAAAAGATGATAATCATTGGCGTTTTCGACGTCGTTAAACTGATCTGCAACAACAATTTGCTACTTGGTGCGGTCTCTAGGCTTTCAGGCCCGCCATGCGACCCCATGCGTCCCGACGCCAATGATTGATCGCTATCCCATCGCTCGCCCTTGCACGTTTAGCCACAAAAGCGTAGAAAGTAAGAAAGCAACACACAAGCTCTTGTGAGCCGAATGATTCTAATGACAATGATATGAAGAAAGTTTTGATTCGTGCTTGGTAACGTTTTTAAACAAGTTCCAATCATGCTGTCAAATGAAATCACGGTTATGCATTCGTAAATATCGCTAGGTTGGAGGTTGTTTTGGGTTGTTGATGGTTCTTACCTGTCTCATGCGAGCTTCTTGCGGCGTCTCCCCGTACCGGCACCAATGTACGAAGTGCAGGGTATTGTGCCAGTTCCTTTCGAACCGAGACCTAGTGGCCATATCCAGCTGCAATCAGTAGAATCTCCTTAGAGGCGGCTCTCATCTCACAGTCCCATAAAATCCAGACCACGAAAGCGGTGACACTTTCGCTATCTGAAAAGAGACGTATGCGATGCTGATCCCTCTAACCCTTTTACAAAAACCCACCCCGGAAAGACCTACTACAAGACTTCTTGACCTGATCAAAGCTTTTGATATTGTAATTTACTGAATTGAATTGAGAGATTTATTTCTAAAGGATTCTTATGTAACAATCTGTGCTCAGATAGGGTCGTTAAATTTACATATGAATAGCCACTCAAGGGCGAATCAAATAGGGCAATTTTTAGTATGAATTCTTTATCTTTGCCATTGAACAATTCAAGAGCAATGCGTATTAGATCTACGCAATAGTACAATAGTACTACGTGAGCTCGTTATACCTTTCGAGGTCGTCTGGTTTAGTCACATTCAAGTATTGAATAATGTACGCTTGAAATGTGGAAGTTACGTTGTGAATAATTATGGAGTAACTTAAGATTGTTTGGAATATGACTCAGAATTTTAAGGTGTATGATGTGTTGGTATATTACCTTGGCTCTAATGTCTTTTTCGGCGTTAGGAGTTTCTTGTTTGTCATCAATGTTGTTGATCCTTATAACGGAGTTGGGCTTCCACAGAGCGCCCAACGTTGTCCTCACAACGCGTTTGCGAACACCTTTTTGTTGGACCGTGTAGATCTCTATCTGTTCCGGGTTCTTTGTTTTTTCTGCAACACAAAAATGGCGTTAGGTGCGGACGTGACAATTGGGTTTTTTGTCAATTATCGAGAATTTTACACCAGGCGTGCCTAATTGGTTACGGTCATAAAAATATCGATAGTTGCAGATTCTGCTCAGCCATTCCGAGCACGTAATTCATGTGCATATTAATTGTGATCGGTCTCAGTCTGCATTCGTATCGTAATCATTTTGTCGGACGAAACGAGAGCGTTATAAAGCGATTCGCTGCAAACTATTTAAAGAACGATGCTGTTAATCGAAGCTTGTTTACGTTGCATGCTAACGTAACCTGAATACCTACAAGTTGAAGTGTCAAACATTCTTTTTCATCTGAGAGTCAAAGCGGATAGTGAAAGCTAGCTAGATGAGAAGAGGCAATGTAACACCCGAATTTCGGTATCAACGTGACCTAATTAAAAGCAAACAAGTTTTACAAGGTCTTGTGCCGTTTTGTGTCATTCACACCGACGACATTTGAAACAACTGTCGTATTGCCTAATCATCCTTGATTGTGCACATGCTGGGTTGCATTTCTAGGAAAACGTGACTCCGATACGAAAAGAACTTAATAACTTGGCCTCAGTCAGAACATTGATATACGATCTAACTGTTAAACAAGCTGTTTTAAAGGAAGTGTTGTAATTGCCAATTAATGCTTCAACTTTGATCTAATTGGGACCTTGTCCAACTGAAGTGCAGTGTTACGTACCTTTGCCTTTTTTCCACATGGCGACAGCGTACATGTGGTAGTCGGGGGAGAGGGTGGCGTCTGGCGGCAGAGGGCTCTCGGCCTTGACTTCCAGGATGAACCCTGACTCCAGCACTGCACAGAGGATGTTCTGCTCTTCATGCTTGAACCACTTGGTCTCACGCAGCTTGTGTATGGCGACGGAAGAGCCGAATCTTGGCTTCTTGGGCGCGAAGAGTGCCTGGGCTTGACTGCCGAACCTGGAGAGGAGTCCTTTCACCGTGGGCGGCGCCGGAGCGAGGGTCTTCTCCGGCGGCTTAATCTGCTGGGCACTCCGGCAGTTCACGAACTTAGCTTCCATTGAACCCTGAACAGTTTTATGGGAGAAACAAATGTGTGGAACTGAACCTTTCTGCGTATTTCAATGTGAACTGTCCGAATGAACTCTCACTGTCGAGTTGACACTGATCGCGACACTTTCACAAAACGACTCCGCGTTTCTGTTGCACTGAGATGCGAATCGACGGAGCTATGGACGACGAAAGACGCGGCGCGCGCCTGCCGACGCTTTTTATAGGGCGCGCGGGGTGTGCGGGCGACGGTGATTGTACTCTGTCTGACCTCACTAGTGATGTGAAACGCCTACCGAATACCGGACGATAAAACGGAATGTTACCATATACATACATATCGAATTATATTAGCAACTACATTCTAATTGCACTAGTTTAATGACGTTCTGTCCACTATGGTGTTAATTAGAGAATTGTTTGAGACAATAAAATCACTGTCATGTGATTCTTGTACTATAATTAATAGGTACATTGTGTTTTTCAGTTCAGTTTATACCCTTCTGACGTTTTTGTCGACGTCACACAATTTTAGTGCAGTAATATAAAGATTTATATTTAGGTAGCATCATCAATATTACTTTAATGGATAGCAATAGAACAGCTCATAAACTAACAATGTTGTAAAATTTTATTGCTGTTTTAAAATTAACTATTGTTTATTCTCCCAAGTTTTATTACAAGCAGTATTAGGAAATACCAACAATAATAGCAAAAATACAATGTAAATGCTTAAATACTGCACGTGCTGCGTTTACATAGTTGTAGTACCTACGACTTAGAATAAAATGAATATTTTTTCTCCGGATCATTTGATTTCCTAATCATTCATATTGATTGATTAGTTGGCAACTTATCACATTTGCTTAATCAATCTCATATCGTTAATTTGTTTATGAAAAATAGTTTTACATTCATACAAACACATCACGCCCGTTTCCTATTGTATATGTATATATATTCCTCTATAAATTTGAATCCGCCAAAAATCTGCTTTCCTCTTATGTACATATCTCTACAAACATTCCCCTAAGAAAAGTAAACAATCGATATCCGTACCCTGACGTCACGTGTTAGCCCATCCCTTGACCTGCAGCGCCCCCCACTCAGGGGGAATCCCCCTCCCCACCCCGCGTCGTTGCCGGCGCCAAACGACATCCATAGTGTATACGACGAACTTGTATGCAGTTTTTAAAAGTTAACAGTACAGCTCTGCTTACTGTGTGTTAGTAGAACGATTAGTAAGTGGTATTTGGTCTAGTGTAAGACTGATTGATATGATATTCGGAGGGGGATATTAATACGGATGCGCTTAACTTTAGTAATTACATTTACTTATAATATCCATAAATAATGGCATAGGTATTGGCAGTACTGTAGTGATGGATGTTTTCAATTTATTACTTTTTCGTTGAACATTAAAATACTTTAAAAAGATTTTTAATGGCAATAATAAGTGCTGAATGTTGCAGAATGCTGAACGTTGAGATAATTATATGACCTAACTTCAACGATCTAAGTAGGGGCCATGCTCATGGTATTATGAAAAAATAGCCTAGTGCTTATAAAAATGAAGCCAAATTTTTATGCCTTTCACCTTACAACTGGGTAGGCAGAGACCACAGAACCCAATCTCAATCCTGAAAGAGCACTTTCTATTCATTATCATCCATATACATCATACACACTCAGTGGTTTAATTCACCTTTTTCATAATACCTATGATCATCAAGAAGAGATGATCAGTATCAACTAGCTAGTTAACTAAAGAGAAATAAATAAGATCTAGAGCTCATAAAGGTTGCACTTTTTGTTATCTGTTATTTGTAATGTAATGCTATTATTAATATTATTTTTGGTTTTTGTCTTAAAATTATTTTTTTGGTATTCTATTAATGCAATTGTTATTATATTATGTCTATTAATGTAAATGTTAAATTGTTACCTTAAAATTATAAATATGTTTAGTTCCTATAGCAAGGTTATTAGACTTGTAATGATAGGATACTTGTTTGGATGAAATAAATAAATGAATAAAACTATCCTAACCAACTAGTACAGTGTAAACGCAGCACAGTATTGTCTCGCCAGGCGCATAGTTTACGTGTCGCGATGCACCAGTGTGGGTGACTGCCAACTCTATGTACGTTGAAGGTCGTGAGTGTATTCAGCTTTATTTACGACCACGTTGATTGGTTTGTGGACGCTGTGTACCTTATGGGGAATATTGGCTTGAGGGTACATGTAAATACATAGATATGTACATGTAATGACGTTCTTCAATCCCATTTGGAGTAGACAGAACCTCGAAGACGTGAAAACATCTTAATCACTCTACCACCAATCTCTATAGCATGAATATTGAGATTGTGAAGTCATATGGAACATTGATGATAGGTTGCTAGCCCATCGCCCAATAGATTCTATTTACCCCTAGTTCCGTAGTTTCCTATGACATGTCGGGAAGATCATAAAAGTATCATATTATACATAATTAAGTCTTTATGTCCCTTTCGGGATGGATAGCTCTTAGGAGACATAATATCCAATTGGTCAGATTCAGCATTATAATAAATTAGTATGTAGTTAATTTTAGCCTAACTATCATATTAGTTAATTAATATGAGTGTGGCGAGAGATTTGTCAGGATCGTTCAAGGTGGTGATTTCAGCCTGTGTTATAATATCCGATAACATAAATATACTATTAGTTAATATAATATCTCAAATTGATTGTTAAATATGTAATAATAATTAAGTTAATATGTTTGCCATTCCCATCAAAATAACTATTGTTTACTTTTCCCACAAAACTAATTAATATGTTTGTGAACAATTAGATAAAACTGTAATTAGGGAATATATAAAGGAAGACACTTACACTTTCAAACTGACTTCTATTTCTAACGCACTATTTCCAGTGCATTTCTATTTCTATGTTACCCTGCTTGTATTGAATTCTGTAACTTTAAGCCCTAATCATTATGACTTTGTAATCTTTAATAAATAGTTTTTAAAAAGATAAATAAGCCAATTACTTCGTAACATCTGTCTACCCCGTTTGGGAAACAGAAGCGTGAACATATGTATGTATGAAATGAGTAATTGTCACATTCATTCCCACTTATATCCGTGTAAACATTGATTTTAAACTTGGTTTACTTTGCATACACTCGAAACATCGATAGTTGTATGTATCGATATTGTTGTATCAGAGACATAATATAAACATCCTTCAGTATAACATAAAGAGCTATTATTACATACATATGTATACGCCTCTACGTCCCCAATAGGATAGGCAGAGACTATCGATTGCCATCTGGAACGATCTTGACAAATCTCTTGCTTCACTCACACCCATTAACCTTCTCATACATGCTCTTCTGTTCTTCACACTACGTACACTCGCCTTGAGAAAAATGAACTTGCATATGTTAATGATGCATACATACTTATCACGACCTGTAGAGAGGTAGGCAGAAATCACGGATCCACATCTGTCTATATGTGTATAGCTTGTATATTAAAGCATGTATAAAAAGGTATATGGATACTAATGAAGCGAAAGTGGTTATCTAGGATTGAGATTAATGGACACCCTTGACCTCTGCCTATCCCTTTGTAAGGAAACAGACGTGATGTGTATGTATGTAACTAACTTTTCACCTAATAGTCAAATTATTATTAACTAGTCACCCGCTCCGGCTTCGCACGGGTATAAAACATATAGCATACTCCACTATTTATTGGATGTTATTATACATATAAACCTTCCTCTTGAATCACTCTATCTATTAAAAAAAACCGCATCAAAATCCGTTGCGTAGTTTCTAAGATTTAAGCATACAAAGGGACATATGGACAAAGAAAGCGTCTTTGTTTTATACTGTTTAGTGATAATAGGAAGTATTCCTTTTATTATTACTTTACCGTAACATACTTTTACGACCATTATACCTGACAGGGTAGTCAGAGGTTCGTTATTTTTTTGCAACTACAGTTAGTGATTCTATGGCGACACTATACTATCATTATAGTTCTGTCTCATATAAATCACTGTTACAAGGTTAAATAAAAGCTTTTATGCAATAAATAAGTGTAAACAAATGTATTTAATATCGTTGTTGTTTATAGTTATCGTTAAGATTTTAACTTCCTTATTGATATATTACGTAAATATTACACTATGTGAAGTAAATTAATATTATCAAATATAATACAGATACCATTTTCAAGAAATGACGATGACCTCCGTGGCGCGATTGGTTAGGCGCCTGAACACAAAACGTGAGGTCCCGGGTTCGATTCCCGGTGGAGGCAGTGTTAAGAACTACTCTTTTCTTCTGCTTTGCAGTCTGGTCGTTGTTTATATATGCTGTATATGTATTTATCTATATATAATAAGTATATGTTTCTCAAATATTCCTTGACTAGTACCCTTAACATAAGTCTTAAACGTACTTAGCAAGGGGCTAGTTCAATTGGTATAATAATGTCCAAATATTATTATTATTATTACATATTAATTCCTTTCGAGGTGGACAGAATTTAGGCGACTTTAGGAAGAAATTTTAAGATTTTATAGGACGTGAATATACATCTGTTTTTGTCATTAATAATAGTTTTTAGTAACAATAAGTCATTAGGTATCTTATCTTCTCTTCTTCAAGGTATTATAGAATACATTATGCATGTCTCAAACATACTTTTTACAACCTTACCCCGTCACGATAATTCGTGTTTGTCTAATCATACTTAATTACCTCATTAAGTAATTATTACGTAAACTGTAAACCTTTTAAGTATACTTTGTACAAGAAATTAACAGTCATAAAATCGAACAAGCTATATTTGTCATGTGTATTTGTATATTGAAAATATATCTAACTAATATATCTTAACACAATAAAAATACCATTTACGAAATGCATGATTTTCAGTGAGATAAATACTTGTACCTCAAAACAGGTAAGGTAATAGTCCGTGCTTGTAATTATGATACATAAGGTGCTGACCATCTAGAGGCCACGTGGAATCGCGGTGGACATACCTCCGCAATTGCGGATATTGACAAACGACCAATATTATTTGGTCTTAGACTAAAATTAATCAGATTTCTGCGGATATTGACAAACAACCGAGAGTGTTAGGTCTCAGACTAAAATCGAATACTTGTTTTGTCTCTTATGTTAAATATGCATTGATCTTATGTTATTTAACAACTACCGGAAATAAGAATATAACAATAAAATTCCTTTTCTAATAAGTATACACATTACAATTTCTTTTCTGCTGTATTCAGTATCAAAATAATTTATCTCACTATGTATTTGGCGATTAATACGTTTGAAACAGACAGAAATGAGACTCGAACCTCTGACTATCCTTAATAAATAAACAGTCTTGAAGCCTATATTAAAAGCCTCATCTTTGTATGCAATATTTTTTGCTACAATCTCAATAAGGTATGCCAAGGTTAGCCATACAACTAAGGAGTCATTTCCGACACGCTCCAGGAAGTGGGTGACTCAACTGCAAGCCATACACAAGTATGGCTTCAAGCTATACATAAACTTAGAGGGGTTTTACCTATATATACGAGTATATAAGTTCCACAATTCCTTTCGGGGTGGATTGAATTTCGGGCGATATAAAATCTGTTAAATCAATATATGGAAGCGGTAATTTATATAGGTTTTTAACTTTTACCTTTATACAAATATAGTCATATCAAAGTCAAGTAAGGATTATTATTATGAGGAATCTATTAATTAAAAATTTAAATATCCAAATATGGATGTGAAACCAAATATACTAATATTAAAAACTAAAATATATTAAACCTAATTGTTTCTTAGTTTTAAGGTCCTAACACGAATTATTCTGCAATGTTATAATATGACACTCGAACTTCTGCCCACCCTACGAGTGATAATGAGTATGTTTATGTGTACATAATTATGTTATTAATTATCACCACTGTCATTATTAACACATAACGTGAAGGTGAAATATTCCACATAGTTTCGTGATAAAAATGGCTTTATCATGATGATTATGATAATTAATGATTGATGGAATTCGAGGGGTTTTTCTTATCACCTTTTTACGCACCGTCTACCATGATTTTGTAAAAACACAACGTGTCACACCCATTTCCTTACAGAGGGGTAGGCAGAGATCACGGATTCATTTTATATGTAAATATCACCTTTTAAATTTTATTGACATTCATTCACCTCCTCATTTACACTCGGCTGTCTTATGTACTTCTAACGTCACAGTTTTTTAGTATTATTCATGTATAATATTTCATTAGATAATATGTTAATTTTACAAATAAACCTTATACAAATCAAATTGGAGACTTTCTTCTCAAGGCGGGTGTACGTAGTGTGAAGAACAGAAGAGCATGTATGACAAGATTAATGGGTGTGACTGAACCAGAAAAGATTTGTCAAGATCGTTCCAGGTGACTATCCATAGTCCCTGCCTATCTCGTTGGGGACGTACAAGCGTTAGTATATGTATATATGTTTGTATGATAATTATCTCGAAATGACCAAAACAATGTATATTAGAAAGTGTTCGGAATACTGTCAAAATTTCAATCATAATACTCACTTAATGTCCCATGACATGCCAGAAAGAATGGCAGCTAATTACCATTATTTACGTTCCAAACTATCATATACATATGTCACGTTTTTCAACACGTGTCAGGACATTGTCATTGATCAAGTACCAATAATAACAAGTACTTATGTGGCTTGTAACAATTCAACTTTGCGGTAACACGAGTAGTGTATTTGTTAATTTCATACATACATATACATCATACCCGGTAGCCTGTAGAGGCGTATGCAGAGATCACGGATCCCCATCTGTCCTACTTTAGCTTCATTGACATTTATAGTAATAATTATAATAGTATACAGCTTCTCATATAGACTCGGCGGTTATTTGTACTTCTAACGTCACTCTTTTTCAATATGGCGTCTATTTGACTGTTATATATCTACGTCGCGGTGGGGACAGGCGTTTTTTTTCTACTTCCCATTCGGCTCGTTGATTATACATGCTATATATGTATTTATTGTATAATAAGTATATATTTCTTAAATATACGTTGACTAGTACCCCAAACTCAAGTCTTATACGAACGTAGCATGGGTCTAGTCCACTTAGAGTAATAGAATTCTAAATGTTATTATTTACCTAAATATTAATATTATTTTTTACGTCACATACTAGCAAGTGTTTCATCCTTGTTCATAATTTTGTATCATTATTCTTGACCGTACCATTAAGACAATAGGTCGTAATGTTACTTGATAAATGGCATCGTTAAGTTAACGAACACTTAGAGGTTACTGTATGGCTACTAAGTTATATAATTACTTCTAATTACCCACCCGTGTAAAAAAACACACGCATTCACGACCATTAACCCTTGCGGGGTAGTCAGAGGTTCATGTGTCTATCTCTACAATTGCGAAGGTCGTAATTCTATGGACACCTCGAACCCACGTGTTAACCAGAAAGTCAGTACTCAATGTGACTGGTGGTCAGCCATGTCGCCATTTACAAGCACTAACTATTAACTGTTTGACGAACAGGTAGGTTTCCTCACGATGTTTTCCCTCACCGTATAATTCGAACCCGTGTAAATGTGGCGTTATACATATACTTACCTACATTGAGGTCCTTTAATCCCTTTTGGGGTTGACAGATCCTTGGAGACATGAAACGTGTCCTTGGTCACTTTTTAATATGAATATTGGGGTCGAGATATCATATAGAACTATGGTCACAGGTTGCTAGCCCGTTGCCAAATAGATTTCATTCTTTCGTTTTTATCATTTTCATTAGTTTCGTGGTTCTATCGACCCCTTCAGACAATACAGCCTTATTTAATATAGTTAAACTTTCTAGGTAATAGTCAGTGCCTATATACGGCGATACGGTTCACTACCTATCACGTTGGGTGCTGTCTATCTAGTGATACGCGGGCTTCGAATGGCCCATACCTAATATGCCTTTGAAATTTCGGAGATGGGCATTCAAGCCTCTGACTACCCCGCCATAATAAAAAAGGGAATGTGTATACACAAGTCGTGAAGCGTATGTTATGTTAAACTTTCTCTTAAGCATACTTAAAATTGATGTTATCTCATACGATAATTACAAAACTATTTAAAACAATAAAGAATAACTTTAACTACACATTGTTAAGTTATACTCAACTTAATCTTAACAGTTAAATAATTGAGCAATTAATGTGTTAATTTGTTTTCTGTACTTTCGCCTTTGTTTAACTAATTACAAACAAACTAGCTACCTTTCTTCACAGTGTAGGAGGTGATTAAGGGTCTGTCACCATACACGACGACCTTTGACGACCTCCGTGACGCGATGGGTTAGCCACCTGAACGGTAGTCGTGAGGTCCCGGGTTCGATTCCCGGTGGAGGCAGAGTTAAGAACTTCGCTTTTCTCCTGCTTGTCAGTCTGGTTGTTGAATATATATGCTATATATGTATTTATCTATATATGTATATATATTACTTAAATATACGTTAACTAGTACCCTTAAGTCTTAAATGTACTTAGCAAGGGGCTAGTTCAATTGGTGTAATAATGTCCAAATATATCTACGCAAGGGAAACAGGCATGATGTGTATGCATGTATGTTGAAATAATTTTGTTTAATAGTAATGCAATTTTGCACCAATGTTTCTTGTTTTACTTTTATTTATAATATGTCATCTCCTTTGTTTTCATATCTTTTATTGTAACAATGTTGTGCTAGATGGGACGTAATTAGAATACCAACTAGCTGGCTTACTTCCTAGCATGTAGAACTAGTAATTGACTATGGGGCTGTAGTTAATAGAATCTTTTAAATGATGGGCTAGCAACCTACCTTATTGTGTATCGAAGGCAATTATAGACATGTCTTCGAATATAGCCTTTGGTGATAATTTAGTCTTTTATTTACTATCCATGGTACGTAGCGTGAAGATCAGAAGAGCATGTATGAGAAGGTTAATAGGTGTGAGTGAAGCAAGAGAGTTTTGTCAGGATCGTTCCAGGTGGCGATCGATAGTCTCTGCCTATGCCTATAGGGACGTAATATTCACTACATAGTATAAAACAAAGTCGCTTTCTCTGTCCCTATGTCCCTTTGTATGCTTAAATCTTTGAAATTACGCAACGGATTTTGATGTGGTTTTTTTAATAGATATAGTGATTCAAGAGGAAGGTTTATTTGTATATTAACATCTATTAAATAGTGGAGTAGGCTTTATATTTTATACCCGTGCAAAGCCGAAGCGGGTCGCTAGTAATATAAATAAAAAATATATAAAACTAGTTATATTATTAAGTATTATTATTATAAAAAGTACCTAAATCATAGGTTTGTGATAGATATTATGGAAGTAATTGCAGACTAGCAGCCAATTTTGGTAATGGTGACAATTAAATCAATAGTCTCTGCCTATCCCGTAGGAAAAGTAGGAGCGTGAATAGAATGTATGAATTTATTCCGCGTTAAATGATATTCATTAACAAAATTACCTTAAATCTACACCCTAAGTTATGTGCCAATCTTTTAAGAGGCTTTGCTAAGGACGTGATGGTTTTATGTAATTTATTTCTTTAACCACTGATAGCATCGATTCAATGGCGACCATCTTCCGCATTGAATTTAATCTTGTAGTACCTTGCCAAATTAAATTCAGTTTCCGTGTTAATTCTCCTTCCTAAGTGATAAAAAGTATTCGTATAAAAACCACGTTTTGGTTAGGAGTAGCTATAATTGGATGTTAGGTAATTCTAGGGGATGAGTATTCATAATTACTGAATTTTCTACATGCAACAAGTATTGCATGGAACTAATATCAAAATTTCATTTAAAACCTGTAAATAAATTAATATATTTGAGATTTTTATTCAATTTACAAGAATATGGGACTTATTGCGTATATTTTATAAACAAAGTATTACCTTTGTTACGCGACTTTCGATGTTAAAGAGAACGAAAACAGATTTTCATTTATTTATTTACTTCATTCGGAAGCTAAAACTCTTATTACGTAATGGATTCCAATGCATAATAATTTTACGAATCAATTACTTACGGAGAGTCTGGATATAAAGTGACGCTGTCTCATTTGAAATTGAGTTATATATAAGTGTATTTAATTTATAGTTAGTACTATAAAGAAAGACTGAAAGCACTTTTTTACTTCATATAACATTTACATTTTCGTGTTTAACAGTCTGTGAACAGTATTATCTATAACTGTAAAATAAATGTTTAAATGTGTTTAAGGTGGGTCGCTAATAACCAAGTAGTTTAAAAGACATAAAGTTAAATATCTATCAATATCATAGTAGTTATATTATAATACAATAACTTAATCATAACAAAGACGAAAACCTTAACCTTTTTCGGTCTATATTACCTCATTTTACACGTATATAAGCATCTCTATAAGATCACAGCTTCCAACATCTTACGAGATCTAACTGCGCACTAAATTCGACCGTGACCTAAGTCACGTATACAGAAAATTTCGCGCTCCCCTCTCCAAAAACAATCCGAAATAGACTCAATCTCCAATAGTTTAAGCTCAATTTGGTTTGGCTTTACACTTATATAGGGCATTTTGCTATAGATATAGGTATAATATAGAGTTATTATTGAGGTGGGTTAGTAACGTTTCGTGACGTGTTGAGCTGGTAACCTACAAGGGGAAAGCGTTTATATTAATCTCACTGCTTGGTTGAAGTGTTGAGATTTTGTGTCATATGTTTTCAAAAGAATCTGTTACTGTATACATTCATTTTCTTATATCCTCTTTGTTGGACACAAAAGGTTGATATATAATATCTCTCCCTCATCACCTTTCACTTGATTGTTTATCGAATTCCATTTTAAGTGCGGCAAAATAAATAAAATATATTAACAACACGAATGGCTAATTCTTACGTCACGCAAGGTACTAAGCATTTTAAATATGTTCTAAACACAATACTAATAGCACCTAATAACTTATCTCTCTAATAAAACCTTTCATACTTTCCAAAACTCATACATACACGTCCTTTAATCCCGTTCAAGGTGGACAGAATTCCAAAGACGTAAAATCGATCTCAAAGACGTAAAATCCTTACTCTAAACATTCAATCAAATATAGGTACCTCTAATTAGTGACCTGGTTTCCTGACCTTGGATACTTGGGGTCGAGGAACTGCGTCGTGGGACTCAGGTTTGATGCGCAGTTCTCTGACCCTATTGTTCTTAGGATAAGGTTCGCGTGGTTGTATAATCATACATAAAAAGATAAGAAAATTACGAGTAAGTATTAAAATATTACGAAATAATGCTTTAAATTGTTTATAAATTAGTTTTATTTTAAGAGTAATTAAATGTGTTTTTACACAAAAACCTGATAAACTTTTTATCACTTTCTTAAGTTATTTAAACCCTAGACTATATGCCAAACTTCCCTAAATCGTGTACGAATCTAAAGGATTTCGTTACCTTGAAACTTTATTTTGTTTACACCTAAGCGTCGCATAGTCACTTACACCCCTGCCAACTCCGCACACAATGCAGTCGTGACGGCTTGTTATTTTCTCAAATGAAGCGCATTGCATTAAGTTGTTTATGCAACGACATATTTGGCATATTGTTTAGTCAACATTGCGAATAATGACATATGTGTCAACTAACACGAGGAAGCTTATGTACACACATACATACATGCAAAAAGACTAAACGACCATTAACCCTTGCGGAGTAGTCAGAGGTTCAGGTGTCCATCTTAACAATTGCGAAGGTAGTAATTCTATGGCCACCTCGAACCCACGTGTTGACCAGATAGTCAGAACTCAATGTGACAGGTGTTGGTTCGGGGAACAGGTTTTCTCGCATCGTATTATTCGATGAATTTCGTAAATGTATTTTTATTACGAAAAAAATATTCATTTCATACTTACATGCACATCAAATTTGTATTATGAAAGATAGTAAATTGACAAACCGAATATGTGTGGGTGAAGTGGAAGGACGGTACGTAGCGGCCGAACCAATATGACATAAGACAGTCATATAGACGCCATATTGAAAAAGGGTGACGTTAGACGTACTTGTAACCGCCGAGTGTATATGAGGAGATGTATGAGTGTCAATGAAGCGAAAGTGCTTTGTCAGGATCGAGACAGATATGGAACGGCGTGATGTATATGTATGTATGTACATACTTACATACACATTAAACTTATGTCCCTACAGAGGGATAGAGTGATGGATGCCTATTAGTCTCGATCCTGAATATCTCCGCTCCATTAACATACATACATCTCATATACACTCGGTAGTTATTAGTACTTCTAAATGCGAAAATGGTCTGTGTTAAAAAACGGATATGTATGTGTAACACATATCCGTGCCTGGCACTGACTGGAAATGTCTAAAATAGTCGCTTTTCAGTGCATTACTTTCATACATACATACACATCACACCTGTTTCCATGTAGAGGACTAGGCAGAGATCAGGGATCCCTATCTGTCCCGGTCCTCGCAAAACACTTTCGTTTCATTGACACTCATACACAGTCAGTGGTTATATGTACTTCCAAAGTCACCATTTTTCAATATGGCGTCTATCTGACTTTCATAGTTTAAATGTTATTGTAAATATAATGTACGAGTATAAGTGATGAGCTTTAAACCTAGATTATATTTCCATCAATACATATACATTTACATCCTTTATGGACTAAGGTTGATGGCTCATCACTTATACTCGTTCATTATATTTACGATTACAAGTGCTGACCACCTATTCGAGTATTAAAACCTTGTTTATGATAGTATGAAAGTAAATTTAACGCATACATAATCTTCTAAAAGATGCACGGAATAATGGTTCATAAAATCCACTTAGGCGCTATCATTTACATGGATATTAATGGAAATGTTCCCTTACTAGATGTGACGTAAAAAGAATGCTAACTAGCTGCCGTTCCTCCCGGCGACTAAGGGACATATAGGCATTTATTCTGTACATCCCTTAGAATATTATTTAAGCGATAAATTCACCTTCATACTATTATAAACAAGGTCTTAATCCCCAAAAAGGTAGACAGAACCGGTCCTATCATATTTTATCTGAGGCAGTTGTTAGGTATGTTTTTATTATGCAACATTGAAAACAGACTTGAATAATCGCTTGCAGTCACGTAGGTGGTCATCTTATCTGTAAACAAGTGTCGTAACACCACGCCTGTATAGCCATTTGGCAGGTACACAAGATATTGTGCATCTTAACGTTATTTTTGGATGTTATGAATTTTGGTTACTTTCTCTTTTCACTGTGAAAAATGGAACGTAATTTTGGTATGGATATAAGATTGTGTAATTATACATACTGTCCTTTCTTTCTAAGTCATTCTTGAATATAGTGTATCTTGTTTTCTAGTGAATTGTAAGAGGCGACTAAAGGACTTAGGTTACTTACTAGGTAGCTGTCCATATTCAAAGATACTTTTAATCTATCGTTTGTACCAAACAAACTTAATACTAAGTAAGAAATTACTTAAGAGAAGTTTTTGCATTTGTAGTAATGTAGAGTCAATAAATAAACATTAACGTAAAAAGCACAAATTGAATTTGCAATTCATTTTCCCTTTTAAAATTATATACATAAGTGTTTTGTTACATACATACACATTACCCCTGTATACATTCATATGAGGTGCTTAGAAATTACTTATATGTACTTCATTCTAATTTAAATGTACTTAGCAAGGGGTTAAGTTCAATTAGTGTAATAATGTGCTACAATATTATTATTATTGTGTATACACACTCCCTTTTTTGTGGAGAGGTAGTCAGAAGCTTATGTAAGTAAATAATGACATCTAATTGCATCAAATACGCATATACGATAATTATTCTTCTAATTATAGAATAGATAACAAACTATAAATAAATTTGATACTGTTGTTTATAATGACGTTATGTGTTCGTGTCTATGGAAAATAATGTTTCTTATCATGAATAAATGTTTTGCGTCTCGTGTTTGGTAGAACGTGCTTTTAGGGATTTGAAAATGTAATCAGCTGGTGGATTTACTTGTTACTTAAGTAGTAGGAGTTCAAAATGAAACATTGGTACTAAAATTGGACTGCTGTTCTTACCATGCTGTGCTAGGGGAAAATTGATTCTATTGAGTGATGTGTTAGCAACCTGTAACTATGTTTTATTGATAACACAACAATACATGAAATGAAAAGTGGTCAAGGAGATATTTTCATATCTCTGAGGTTCTGTCCACCCCGAACGGGATTAAGGGAGGTGAATGTATATGTACTTCCTATGCTCTAAATTTAACTCACATACTCATATCTCATATTATTCTCTTACAACAAAGCAAGACAAATATCAGCTACTTACATTATATGAAATCCCGAACTCGCACTAGTTTTTTTATTTACTACCAGGTAGATTGGCGCCAGGAAATTATACCATTAGGCCACCGGCCAATTTATTCAAGTGTAAATCAAAAGTGTTTTGGCATTTTAATGAAAGACATTGTTTTGATGTTTGTGTTGTTTTGTTGTGTGATGGAATGACATTCCTTTGTTACGTCTACTAGATAATTTAGACGTAAAAGTATATAAAAAGATTAAAAGACATTAAAAAGCGTAATCCTTTTGTGGTAGGTAGAGATTTGTGTGCCTAAGTAGGTTAA
This sequence comes from Leucoptera coffeella, assembly GCA_030578115.1. Classification (NCBI taxonomy): domain Eukaryota; kingdom Metazoa; phylum Arthropoda; class Insecta; order Lepidoptera; family Lyonetiidae; genus Leucoptera; species Leucoptera coffeella. The sequence goes on along the minus strand of JAMBLF010000977.1, from coordinate 51,287 downwards.
GTCATTCGAAGTCTACATTTGATTCCCTGTAGAGGGTTAGGCAGAGATCACGGATCCCCATCAGTCCAGCTAGTGAACAAATAACAGGTGGTTAGTTATTATCACTAACTATTACTGTACAGTGAGGTATCCCATTTAAAGGAAAGCTACTTATATCCCTTTCAATAGAAGACCTCCGTGGCGCGATCGGTTATCTACCTGAACGCTAATCGTGAGGTCCCGGGTTCGATTCCCGGTCGAGGCAGAGTTAAGAACTACGCTTTTCTACTGCTTTCCAGTCTGGTCGTTGATTATATATGATATATATTTATTTATCTATATATAAAATGTAAATATTTCTTAAATATACATTGACTAGTACCCTTAACACAAGTCTTAAATGAACTTACCAAGGGGCTAGTGCAATTAGTGTAATAATGTCCAAATATTATTATTATTAGACAATAGTCAATGTCTATGGATTGAGGTGGACCTAGTACCGGTTATCTGGTGAAACTGCGATTTTAAATAGTCAAAATAGCAGTCTTACTACCCCAAGAGGCATTATGGTCGTGAAGCCTATTAAAAATGTATTTAGTCTTTTCCTCTACTAAATTAATCAATATACTTTAAGTTCAACGAACGGTCAGTAATTTAAATATATTTAGCATATTGAAGTCTTATTAGACATTCATACATACATATATCATACCTATTTCCTTCTGAAGTGGTAGACAGATATAAGTGTTCCTCTTCTAGGGTCTATTTATGTCTTTTAAAAAAATATTAAAATACTTAAAACTATTTAGATAGAAACTATAAATCATGTTCTTAAATATCACCGTCATAGTTGTTTTCTTAATTGATATATAAATATCTAAGCAATACGTAAATTAAAACACATTTAAGAAATGCATCGAATTATACGGTGAGGGAAAACATCGTGAGGAAACCTACCTGTTGGAACCCTGAACCTCTGACTACCCCGTAAGGGTTAATGGTCGTGAACGCGTCTTTTTTTATTTGTCAATACGTAAATAATAAAACCGTATATATTTCATAAGAGATGACTAAGACATGAAATCATTCGTACACTGATAAATCACTATTGTTATACATATTAAATCATGATCTTTAATCCCTTTCAGAGTGGACAGAACCTAATAAATATATCTCCTAGGTAATTTTTAGCATGAATATTGAAAATGGGTGACGTTAGGAGTACCAATAACCGCCGAGTGTGTATGAGATGAATGAGTGTCAATGAAGCGAAAGCGGTCTGTCAGGATCGGGACAAATGAGGATTCGTAATCTCTGCCTAACCCTCTACAGGGAATCAGGCGTGATGTGTATGTATATAATATTGGACTTGCGATGTCATAATGGAACATTGGGGATAGGTTTCTAGCCCATCGTCCAATAGGTTGTATTTTTAAGACCTCTACGACATGCCGGGAAGAACGGCAGCTAGTTAGCATTCTTTTTACGTTCTAGCACGGGACTTTTTTGTATTATTTACTACGTGGCAAGATTGTAAGGCCACGCCTCTAGTACGTGATTTAATTTACGTTTTATTCAGTAAACTACGTGATGCTTTTAAATGAAATGAAGCCGATAGTTAGCTATTATAGGTCTTTGTTATGTACAATAAAATGTCTCATCTTGTAACTCTAAAAAGTTTGATATAATGGAATCAATGTAGTGAAATAAATTCTTGACCCTGTGAATTGAATGTTCTTGTAATATAGCCTTCTTCAATAACAATATACTAGTCGGGGACGTAAAAAGAATGCCAACTAGCTGCATTTCTTTCTAGGAATCGTAAAAGTTTAGAGAAAATAAAAATAATACCATTTTCTAAGACTGACAAACTACTTTTTCCATGTATACTCTTTAACATATTATTGACGCATTGAGTAGATAAAGACAAACGCGTTCACGACCATTAACCCTTGCGGAGTACTCAGAGATTTAGGTATCCTGTTGATGTTTTCCCTCACCATAGAATTGAGATTACTTAAAGAAAGCATTAGCGTTCTTTATAATTTCTGTCCATCCCCCTTATAATACCAACGTGATATCACTACATAGTATAAAACAAAGTCGCTTTCTCTGTCCCTATGTCCCTTTGTATGCTTAAATCTTTGAAACTACGCAACGGATTTTGGTGCGGTTTTTTTAATAGATAGAGTGATTTAAGAGGAAGGTTTATACGTATCATAACATCAATTAAATAGTGGAGTAGGCTATATATTTTATTCCCGTGTGAAGCCGGAGCGGGTCGCTAGTATTCATATATAGAACATATGACCCCAGGGGTCACATCTAACAAACAAACCCATTTGTCCTGGGAAGGAAGTCATCCATTTGCACTGGGTACCACTGGGTGCGCAGAAGTATTTGATAAGTGTTATCAAACGCTACGGGTGGTAAATAAGTTATATGCATCACGTGATATACGTTTTAGGCAGACAGAAGCTTGAGTGTCCACTGTCGTTATTCTAATATATGTGATGTATATTCACGATTGATAAACGTTTTGAGGTGGATAGAGAGTTAAGTTTCTACTGTCATGCTATACATATATACTATATATACTTCAATAGATAGACAATATCCAATGTAATAAATAATCAGTCTATGACTCTAAATAGGTACTGTTTATTGTCTATTTAGAAAGAATTAAGGATATTAGTTGGTGACGATCTGGTAAAAACAGGGCTACTGACTACAGACTAATTGTGATACAAAATAGTACTTCAATCAATCAGCCTACAGCATTCTACTGCTGAATATACAGCTAAGGATACGCACCGAAATGCGATCAACAATTTAATAGAATTGACCCTATATATCTTAGACCTTTCTAACGCATAAACTACTTTCATGCTTATTCCAAACATGTCAATAACGCTAAGCATAGGAATCAGAAAAGAGTTAATGTTTATTATACGTAAATTTCAACGGAATTATTAAAGAAATAACCTACTATTAATTGATCTACATATTAGGAATTTCCAAGTCAATTACCTTCGAAAAACGACTAAAGAATGATACGATTCAGATCGATATGATTCATTCTTTAAAACCGGTTCTAATCAATCGAGTGGATGTAGGAAAAACCTCTTTTTTGTATATCTTTTTTGTCTATCGTATCTATTAAGTAGAACATTTTCGTAATAAAAATACATTTACGAAATGCGTCCAATACTATGGTGAGGGAAAACATCGTGAGGAAACCTACCTGTTCCCTGAACCGGTAATAGTTAGTGCTTGTAAATGAAGACATGGCTTACCACCTGTCACATTGAGTACTGACTATCTGGTCAACACGTGGGTTCGAGGTGTCCAAAGAATTACTACCTTCGCAATTGCGGAGATGGACACCTGAACCTCTGACTACTCCGCAAGGGTTAATGGTCGTGAACGCGTTTGTATTGTCTAAATTTAAAAGAATTTAAGAACTCAATAAAATACAATACAGTGCATATAGTTTTAGCGTAAAAGGGATTCCCTAATACTACATATTATACAACAATTAATGTTACTCCAAACTTGTTTTTAATATTGGAAATCCCAATGGAAACTCCAATCTGGTAATTTAAATAACGAGTAGACTATAAATAAAACTCACGCGTCAGTACTACCTAATTGCACTCAAAACCTGTATGTATGTATGTTTATAACTATAAAAACACATAGTTTTTCAATAAGGTAGTGCTTTTAAATTACTTATAATATAATGTAGATTACTTCAGTATAATAAGTGGTTTAATAAAATTATATATGAAACATATTTTTAAGGAATTGAACTAGGGTGATCGTTTAAGAAAACCCAGTTGTAACCAGTTTAAATATCTTTAAGACTATGTATGGCGTTGTTTACCAAGTTAAAAATAAACCAGTCAGGTTAACTGGTAGTTTCTTTTAACTGTATTTGTTTTGAGATCGACAGGTTTTGCAATATGAAGCAGTTTAAAATTAAACCGGTTTTTGTATAAAGACTTATTATATCGAAAAAGAGTGACGTTAGGAGTACCTATAACCGCCGAGTGTGTATGAGAAGGTATGAGTGTCAATGAAGCGAACGTGGTCTGTCCGGATCGGGACAAATGGGGATCCGTGATCTCTGCCAACCCCTCTAAAGGGTATCAGGCGTCATGTATATGTGTGTATATTCATTATTCTCTCACACAAATATTCAGTAACATAGATATATACATCAACGTCCTCAATCCTTTTTAATGAAATGTCTAATGAAATGTCTTTTAGCTAATCTGTAAGAGTCAAGATGACATTGATATAGATTTGACGATCTACGTGGCGCGATCGGTTAGTCACCGTAACGCTAATCGTGAGGTCCCGTGTGCGATTCCCGGTGGAGGCAGAGTTTAGAACTACGCTTTTCTACTGCTTTCTAGTCTTGTCGTTGATTATATATGTATTTATCTATGTATATATTTCTTAAATATACGTTGACTTACCACAAGTCTTAAATGAACTTACAAAAGGGCTAGTTCAATTGGTGTAATAATGTCCAAATATATGATATTATTATTGAAGAGACATTAGTATATATTAATACCCATTAAAAATCAATTATACAAAGAAAATTTCCTTTGTGTATTGGATTAGAAAACAATAAACATATTTGTTTGGTTGTAGTTAACTTTAAATGATAATTAGTGTGGAAAACTTTAGTGTTTATTAGGTGTATAAGTGTCAATGAAATGAAAGTGATTTGTTAGGAGGCAAATAGGGATGCGTAATCTCTGCCTACCCCTCTGGATAATGGTGGTGGTGTATGTGTAATAGACATAACTATAAATAAGAAAATTGGTAATGAGTGTGTAAGAGAAGATGTATGAGTGTCAATGAAGCGAAAGTGGTCTGTCAAGATCGGGACTAATGGGGATCCGTGATCTCTGCCTACCCCTCTGTAGGGAAACAGGTGTGTTGTGTGTGAACTATAACTAAGTAATATTGGTGACTTTAATCACCTAGATATCAAAATAGAGCAAACGATTCGCAACTAACTTTAAACTTAAGTACATACATACACATCGCGCCTGATTTCCTGTAGAGGTGTAGGCAGAGATCACGGATTCCCATCTGTCCGCCAAATATGTATAAGGAGGTGTATGAGGTCAATGAAGCGAAAGTGGTTTGTTAGGATCGGGAAAGATGGGGATCGGTGATCTCTGCATACCCCTCTACAGGGAAACGGGCGTTAGATATATTATATTAATTTGTACTAGAACAGAGGAGCATGTATGAGAAGGTTAATTGGTGTGAGTTAAGCAACGGAGATTTATCAGGATCTTTCCTGGTGGCGATCTACGCTATCCCGTTGAGGATTTAGAGGCGTGAATATATCATCACTACATAGTATGAAACAAAGTCGCTGTCGCTGTTCTGTGTCCCTGTGTCCCTTTGTATGCTTAAATCCTTGAAACTACGCAACGGATTTTGATGCGATTTTTTTTAATAGATAGAGTGATTCAAGAGGAAGGGTTATATGCATAATAGCATCCATTAAATAGTGGAGTAAGCTATATATTGTATACCCATGCGAAGCCGGAACGGGTCGCTAGTGTATGTATATGACCTTGTTGTCAATTGGACGAAAGCTTATACGTTCCTTTAATTCTATTCACCACTTAAAGGATAATGGGCGTGAAGTGTCTACGTGATGTTGCATTAATGTTTAACTCAAACAGTTCGGTCAAGCGTGACTTTAATATTATGATGTATGTGCGTAGAACCAATATTTGATAATTGGTACGTAATATTATAGTCAACGCATGTAAATGGCGACGCGGTTTAGCACCTGGTCCCAAGTCCACTAATATTCACTAATATACTCTTTAGCACAAACGCAATTCAATATCAGATCAGTAATAGTGTGAAGTTGGTAGTGGATTAGCAAAAGTGTCAATTTTCACCATTAAATCAAATATCGCTTTCAAAATGGCGAAATCTGTCTCTTTTGTTAATCCAGTACCAACTTCACACTATTACTGATCTGATATTGAACTGCGTTTGTACTAAAACGCATTAGTGGACTAAGGGCCTTGTCACTTTTCTGACCGTCTTACTACCTTGTAAGGGAAATTGGTCGTGAATGTTTGTCTTTATCTCTGAGTTACGTAATGCACATAGTTTGCTCAAGTGACGTCAAAGGACAAGTATAGGTTGCGTTCTTGTTATTTAAAATGAGAATAACATACGTCAAGACTGTAATCCCTTTTGGTGTAGGCAGAGATTATGGTGTCAAAAATTATAGTGGTACTTTAACTATCTATACATTGAGTACTGACTATCTGGTAAACACGTGGGTTCGAGGGGGGCATAGAATTACTACCTTCGCAATAGCAAAGATGGACACCTGAACCTCTGACTACCCTGCAAGGGTTAAATGGTCGTGAACGTGTTTGTCTTTTAATTATGTAATGTGATTTGTACACTTAAGCTTGTAGTCATACTGTTTCTATAAGTCAAACTAATGCTATAAATTCGACGTAGCTCAGTTGTTTGGGTCTTGGCTCTGTATCAGTGGATACAGAGTTCAAATCCCGCTTGAGCATGTACCAATAGGAATGAATTTTAATTAATTTCTATGTACTTGTTCGTAATAAAAACACAATTACGAAATGCATCGAATTATACGGTGAGGGAAAACATCGTGTAAATGGCGACATGGCTGTCACATTCAGTACTGACTATCTGGTCAACATGTGAGTTCGAGGTGGCCATAGAATTACTACCTTCGCAATTGCAAAGATGGACACCTGAAACTCTGACTACCCTGCAAGAGTTAATCGTCGTGAATGCGTTTGTTTTTTTTAATGCTGTTTAACACTCGAAAGAAGTGACAGATAGTAAATTCCTCATTTTGTAATGACTTGCTTTTTCTCATATACTGATATACCAGTTTATACACATCTCTATTTCCCTAAATAGTAGATAGTGATAATCAGAAATCACTGCCTACTAATTTTCCAGTTATAAGCAAAACACTTTCGCTGCATTGTCATTCATTCACCTTCATATTACATACATATATACACACATATTTTATTATAACATATCATTCATACATACTGGTCACACATACATACAGTCTTTGAATGTCACCCTTCATTTTGTCATTTGTTTTACGTCATATGACACTATGTAATCGGTTTTCGACTTTTAATATATTTACATTTTGTCAATCTACTATGGTCTATCGATATAAAATTATATAAGAACTTTAAATACTGTGTCTGTGTGTAGTCTTGTGTTAGTATAGGACGTAAAAAGAATGCTAATTAGCTGTCGTTCTTCCCGGCATGTTGTAGTAGGCGACTAAGGGACTAGGGTAGATTCGATAAGTACTCTTTGCGTTTTGTCATTTATCTAAAGCTGCAGTTAGATCTCAATAGATTACTCAATAGATTACTTATGTTAAGTTACTCTGGCTGTGGTCAAAATCTGGGTGGGTGCTTAATCCGGATGATCATACACTTTTGTTGACTTCAGAAAGGTAACCTATCAGTCCTTATAACGTGAAACTCACCATCTATCACGTTGGGTACAGACTATCTTGTAAACCGTCTTCTTTGACTTTCGTAGTAACTAAGGTGGTTCTAAATGTAAGTACATATTGAATATTTGTTTCAATCAATAAACCTATACTATTCCACTACTGGTAGTAGGCCTCCCCAAGGGTTATCCACAGAACACGATCATTCGTGGCCCTCATCACTACCAGCGACCTTCTTCAGGTCACCGGTCACCTTGACAGTATTTGTTTACAAGTTCTTACATTGTAATGAAGTTTCATCATATATTGCCCCAACGGGACAAATATGCATACATACATATCACGCCTGATTCCCTGTAGAGGGGTAGGCAGAGATCACGGATCCCCATTTGTCCCGATCCTGACAGACCACTTTCGCTTCATTGACATTCATACATCCTCTCATACACTCTCGGCGGTTATAGGTACTCCTAACGTCACCTTTTTTCAATATAGCGTCTATCTGACTGTTATATGTCTTATTAGGCCGGCCCCTACAAATATGCTTTTAGTAATAATTAACAATTGTTTATAATTTTATACCTAGGTTTTCCTCTTTAAGTACCCAGTTAGTAGGTTAGGCTATATTTGCATAGTGCAGGGAAATCCAGTTTGCAATTAGCTATCGGAGCATCAAGTGGCGCCTGACAGACGCAGCGTCATCGTAAACTCGTGTAGAGATGTTTTTTAATAGACTAGATATTTAAAAATAGGTTTGTGCAATTCTCAATGGGCGCAAGAATTTTAGGAACTTGATTTAAGCGACTATGGGTTTTTGTAATATATAGAAAAGAACATAAATAAGTTGATTGTTTACATGAATAAATAGGTTTTTAGATATATAGTATTTCTCAAAGCAAGTGAGCTTAGTGAGAAGAAAAGAAAGCTTATAGGAATGGTTACTAGGTATAACCAATGGGGAAATGAAGAATAAATACATTGGATATGTTACAAAGTTTAAGCAATACCTAAACTGTGTACGAAACTTAAAGAGAACAGTCAATAATCTTTCACAGCTTTACACTTTAAAGTCGGTGTTAAACCAATTCATACATTTGAACGTGCCCTTTTACATGTCCTAGTCTATCAAACAGTCTACTCTGTGCTCTAAACAATCGTGTGCAAGCAAATGTGCGTGACTACACACCCACCAGTGTCACGTATCGGCCTATCAGCGTACAGGTTATAATTAGATCGGACTGATTCATTCGATACTTCATGAATCGATACGTAATGGCAACTGACATCCCTAATTGGACGAGTGGTTTGCAAGATATTTTTGGTATTATACTTACATATACACCTCTACGTCCTTATGGGATAGACAGAGACTAACGATCGCCACCTGGAATGGTCCTGACAAATCCCTTGCTACAATTGCACCCATTACCCTTCTCATACATGCTTTTCTGTTCTTCACGCTGTGTGCACACGCCTTTAGAAGCATTTTGGCATTTAGTCTGTTTTAGCGAGAAATATAGGAATATTGGTAGTAGCTAGCATATTATAGTTAAAAAAAATGTATTAGAAGTAATATTATAAAACTTACGACCATTACCACTTGCTGGGAAAACAGGAGTTTAAGCCATCTCCGGTGGAGTTGCTTCGAATAATGTTTATGTAGAATTTCGTTTCATTAAACAGTCATAATCGTATTGCAACCAGCATATTCTTCACCATTTATCACGTACAGTACAATATTATGAAAAATAGGTTCGTTATGGTCATAAAACTCTTATTGACTAAAAACTACCGGAAGATCGAAGATAAAGTATTTATACTCATACATATACCTTAAATACTCATGTACATACATATACATACATACATACACATCACGCCTGATTCCCTGTAGAGGGGTAGGCAGAGATCACGGATCCCCATTTGTCTCGATCCTACGAGTACATCTTCTCATACACACTCGGCGGTTATAGGTACTGCTAACGTCACCCTTTTTCCATATAGCGTCTATCTGACTGTTATATGTTTTATTGATAAATTCATATAGCAATGTAATTATAATAAAAAAGAACACTAAAAAGATCGTTTAAAATATTCGTTCATTACTCATACTAAATGCTTTATTTGCGTTTAAATTGCATCACTATATGCAATGTTATGATGAAATGAACACTCGTGCACTAAGGATGTATTATGATAAAATAATGGTACTAGGACTTATGATACTCGTAACATTATGTTCAGCGGTATTAACCAAACGTAACATACCCAGCTGAGTTAGAACCTTTTTGCTGCGACAATAACATGCACAAGCTAAACCCCCTAGTTTGTAAGTTTGATTTGTAAAATATTTGTATTGTGTATGTTTTTGTAGCTGTAAATAAATGCTTTATTATTATTATATATTCTTAACTCAAAAGATACATACATATATTCACGCCTCTACATCCCTAATGGGATTGGCAGAGACTATCGATCGTGCCATGGAAGGAAGTTATTTTAGATATGTCCTAACACAAAAGGTGTGAATCTAAGGAGATGTATGGATGGCAATGAAGCGAAAATAGTAAATAAAAATACATATGATTTACGAGTGTGTTCTTCTTTATAATTTCTTTTAATGCATCAACGATTTGTGCAATTATTATGCGAGGTTTGTCAGAAGTTTATTTTATCAATATGATTCTTTCGGGAATGTGTATTATATATCATAATAGTTAAGTAAAAAAAATATTATAATAGTTAAGTTAATTAAATACAAAATCAACAAACTATAATAGTTTTAAAAATAATTAAAATCGTATTTAACTAAAATCAATTACATAAAATTTAAACAATAAAATTTAAAAAAAAGACAAACGCGTCCACAACCGTTAACCCTTGCGGGGTAATCAGAGGTTCAGGTGTCCATTTCCGCAATTACGAAGGTAGTAATTATACGGCCATATATATAATATTTATGTAATAAAATTCAATAAAAATTAATAAACACTTCTTCCAAAGGTAAAGCAAACATACTTGACACGCATTGTATCAAAACCATATACATAGTGTTAAGGAATTTTGATGGCTTGATTGTTTTCCCCACATCACATGACTTGGCGAGTGGCCAATAGTGAGACCAAAAAACGGGAAGGCCATACGTACATAAAATACGATGGCATGGCCAATAAATAAACTTAGAACGGGCCTAACATTAGTATTAAACGTTTAAATTCAACGTAATGTGATGTTTGTTATTGCTATGACGTAGGTAATAATATTTGGGACACTATTATATTAATGGAACTAGTTATCTAAATATGTTTGCTTTTGTTGAGGGTACTAGTCAACGTAGATTTTAGAACCTATACATTCACGTACTCATATCTACTAGGTCACTTTTTGGCATGAATATTGGGGTTGATGATGTAATATGGGACAATCATGACATATTGCTAGCCCAACGCTCAATTGCCTCTTACGACATGCGAGGAAGAACGGCAGCTTGTTAGCATTCTTTCTACGTCCCAGCTAACACGGGACATATTATACATGAATAAATACATATAATCATCGACTGGACGGTTAAATAAAAGCTAAGTGGTTAACCATTCGCGCCTCGGAAATGCTGATCAGGGGTTCAGGTGGTAGAATAATAGTTTTATATTATATCCAATAAAAATAACATAAAGTAATCAACAACATACGTATATTAAACACGTCAATTCTAAACTGAAGAATACCCCTTTTTATCCCCTGCCTCAAATTCTTAAAAAATAGGCAATAGTCAGTGATTGTAAACTAAGACATGCAAAATAACCTGTCTCGTTGAATCCTGACTATTTCATGACGCTGAAATGCCTCTAGGCACCTAAATAACTTACAATGTATTATTGCCTTCTTACTTTAAGTTATCAATGCAAGCAATGTTTGTATTATACACACGTGTACTACATTTTATCAAGTCATGTAAACACACCGAGTATTCTAAATATAATTTTGATTCCGTTGTTTTTGTTCCAATTTAGAACACTTTTTGTGACACTAATATTGTTATAAAGTGTACTAAAGTTGTCTGTAAATTTAATATAATACATAAACATTAACTTCATTTAATCCCTTTCGGGGTGAACAGAACCTCACTGATGCAATCTCGGTAGTCTTTACCATTAATATCGAGTTTTTGAAGAACCTGTCACCAATTGTCATTATTGATTAATTGACAGTTTGTTATCCCATCGCCAAATAGACTCGATAACCACTTAATCACCTCCTGACGAATGCCAGGAAAAAACGCAGCCAGCATTGCATTTAGGTTATACTACTACAAGTGGTATGCTCGTATTTCTAATATACAGTCAAGTTATATCAGAAATACTAGCGACCCGCTCCGGTTTCTCACGCGTATAAAATATATAAGTAGCCTACTCTACTATTTAATGGATGTTATTATACATATAAACCTCTCCCTGAATCACTCACAATCACAATCTATTAAAAAAACCGCATCAAATTCCGTTGCGTAGTTTCATAGATTTAAGCATACAAAGGGCCATAGGGACAGAGAAAGCGACTTTGTTTTATACTATGTATCAGAAATAAGATCTTTAGGAATTTTGGTAATGGTGGCCCGTGCTTAAGTATCTACGTCTATGTGACTGTCATATTGAGACGGGCCGTAAGTAACCGTAATTAGCTTGTTAGTGTATTATACCTAACAAAACCACCTATCCCATAGTAGCCTCTCATCACATAAGTATTGAATGTACAAAGGCAAATAAGAGGAAAACAATGTGCTAATACCTACTACATTTTATCTAAGCACGTGCTTCATATATTATCAACAACAAGATAATATTGGTAAAGAAACTTAAGTTATTAAGAAATGTTTCTTTAATGACTCAATGAGGCGAAATCGTTGCAAAACTATTTATGTATTTAGATAGGTATTTGTGTCCTAAAGGGATAGGTAGAGATTTGGTCACCTGGCACGATATTTTTGTAATAATAATAATAATCCTTTATTGAAATTCCACTATACGGTAAATGACACAGTAGTACTGATGAATAATTATACAATACAAAATTAAATAATAAATCATAGTTCAATATCACTTCAGTAATGGTGTGAAGCTGTTCACGGACAAAAAAAAACACAAACGCATTCACGACCATTAACGCTTGCGGGGTAGTCAGAAGTTTAGGTTTCCATCTCCGCAACTGCCAAGGTAGTAATTCTATGGACACCTCGAACCCACGTGTTGACCAGATAGTTAGTACTCAATGTGACAGGTGGTCAGCCATGTCGCCCTTTACAAGCACTAACTATTACCTGTTACTACTACGAAGGTTTCGTCACGATGTTTTCCTTCACCGTATAATTCGATGCATTTCGTAAATGTGTTTTTATTACGATAATGTACATAGAAATTCATTAAAATTCATTTCCATTGGTACATGCTCAAGCGGGATTTGAACCCTGTACCCACTGATACAGAGCCAAGCCCCAAACAACTGAGCTACGTCGAATCGAATATTACTGAATGATATTGAACTACAATTGTGCTAAAATGCAGTAGTAGACTTGGGCCCCTGGTTACATCAAATGGCGACCCCTTACCTCGTAGCAAGTTGATATCACATGAATTTCTTCATCCCAGATATTAAGCTCTTATTATACTATTCCAATCTTATGCTATTAATACACGATACCTACCTTTGGTCGGGGGCTTGGCTTCACATTGGCTACAATAAAAATACGCTCGAAAGAATCTCAAAGTTATTTTTGACTCTTAATGCGTCATTACTACGTAGAACATTAGTAATGAATTGGCCTATTATCACTACATAGTATAAAACAAAGTCGCTTTCTCTGTCCCTATGTTTCTTTGTATGCTTAAATCTTTGAAACTACGCAACGGATTTTGATGCGGTTTTTTTTAATAGATAGAGTGATTCAAGAGGAAGGTTTATATGTATAATAACATCCATTAAATAGTGGAGTAGGCTATATATTTTATACCCGTGCAAAGCCGGAGCGGGTCACTAGTTTGAGTATAATTTAGTGTTCTATGCTAGTTTGGAACGGGAGTAGAATGCAAACTAGCTGCCTTAATTCTCGGTATGCGGAAGTGGGGTTAAATGGAATATACATACATACACATCACGCCTAATTCCCTGTAGAGGAGTAGGCAGAGAATACGGATCTGTCCCGATTCTAACAAACCACTTTCGCTTCATTGACACTCATACATCTCCTCATACACACTCGGTTATAGGTACATCTAATGTCACCCTTTTTCAATATGGCGTATATCTGACTGTGATATGTCCTATTGGACTGGTCCCTATGTAACTGCCCTTCCACTTCACCCACATATATCCCTAGATAGATATTAGTAATGGTATATATTTGCTAGAAATGACGTTTTTAAATCACAGTCGCGGTTCTCACTCTAAAAGTAACTTAGATGATATGTCACCGATGCTCTATCTATCACGAAAGAGATCGAAGGATTGAAGTCTACATATTTTAAAACAATATTTTCTTACTAGTTAAATAAATACTTACATATAATCAACGACCAGACATTCAATCAAAAGAAACTTATATCCGCCTTCACCGGGAATCGAACCCGGAACCTCACTATTCAAGAACTAACAATTCATTTAACGAAGGTCGTCTATATTTATAGAATGAAAGTGTAGGTATTCACGAATCACATGGTTGGGTGATAGTGAATGATCTCCGTATTATTTTTGGCAAAACATTCATCATAAAAAAGTGAAAGAAAAACAGCCGAATGAACTTTGTCACTCTACTAGAATGTCTGTCTAAATTTACTTACGATATGGAATTCCACCTATTCCGGTGATGGGCTAGCAACCTGTCACCAATGTTCCATGTGACATCATGTAATGTGATGTTATATGACGTTTCATCTTGGTGTGATTGCAGCCTCACGATGCATGTTCTTATTGGGACACCTTTAATATGTTGCTCATAATATTCGTTGGTTGCTGGTTAGGCAGCAGTCTCATTCTGATGGATTATTTAATTAAGTGTATTGTATTGAAATATGTCTGTAGTTTCTTGGCATTTCTCCTCTGCAGGATTTTGCTTTACGAAATGCCAATAGTATAATAGTAATTAGATTTTTTTTTAATTAACTAATAGTAATGACAACTTGGACTCAATAAGTGATTTTATAATCCTCATATTGAATAAAAAGCATGTCATTTCATCATTTCATCACAACCCCAATATTCATAATAAGTAACCAAGGAGATGTTTTCATGTTTCCAAGGTTCTGTCCATCCCGAAAGTGATTAAAAGACGTTAATGTATATGTATGCAATACCACCTGGTATCTGGTGAGATTTGGCCTTTAAGTATGATGACTCATGCCTTTGACTACCTTGAAATGGAATATGGTCGTGAAGCATATGTACATACATATACATTCACCTCCTTTAATCCCTTTCAGAGTGGACAGAACCTCGAAGATATGACAATTAGTCTCTATATGTATAGGTTACTTTTTATCATGAATGTTGGGGTTTTGATGTCATATGGAATATTGGGGACAGTTTGCTAGCCTATCGCCCAATAGATTCCATATACCCTCTTTTTGTGTCTTGTAGTAATCCCTTAGTCGCTTCCGGGAATATACCGGGAAGAACGGCAGCTAGTTATCATTCTTTTTACGTCACATACTAGTAAGTAACAAGCGTATGTGTATGCTTACATATGTCTGAAAGATTAATAAATATTAGTGAGACGTGTGTTGCATCTATAATGGAATTCAAAGTGTTTAAATTCACTTCGATTTAGCAATGCCTTTGAGTCAAATTTCTCTTCAGACAATATTTATAAGAAATAATTAAAAGTAATAAACATATGACAGTCAGATAGATACCACATTGAAGAAGGTGACGTTAGAAGTACCTATAATCGCAAGTGGTATGTGGAGATGTATGAGTGACCTCTACCTACCTGTGGTCTCTACCTACCCCTCTACATATATACTTTAAAAGTAATTATTAAAATAAAGTTTTAGATAAATAAATATACTATAATATTAATCAGTAATCATAGCTCATACCCCTTCCTTATGACACGCGTTTTTACCGAATACAAATGCAGCTACTTACCATTCTACTAAAATCCCAAACTCGCACCTGCAAGATGATGTAATGTGTTACTATTCCAGTGGTTACGTACCGGGTATCGAACCTGGATCCGTAAACTCATTTTTACGATCGCTCTTGACATTCAGCGAGTGTGTATTTTTCCGCGTTGCTCTATGGCGGCTTGCAATGTAAACTCAAACTATTTTGTACAAAGCTGATTTGGGATTATAATTATACTTTTATTCATAATGTGAACATATAAATATAATGTATATTCACGTCCTTTAATCCCTTTAGGGGTGGACGGAACCTTGGAGATACAGTTTCTCCTAAGTCACTTAGTAGCATGTATATTGCGGTTTTGATATCAAACAGATTGCTAGTCCATCGCTAAAGAGATTCCATTAAATCCCAGTCTCTTAGTCGCCTCTTACGACATGCCGGGAAGAACGGCAGCTAGTTAGCATTATTTTTACGTCCCAGACTAGCACGGGACATATACATATATTTTATTCATTTGCAGATAATATCAGATTATTTTATATTAAATCTTAATTTTAAATAATGTCATACAAGTGCATTTAGGATATACAAAACCTTATCAATTCACTGTAGAGGGGTAGGCAGAGATCACGGAACTTTTTCCCCAAAATTAAGTACACTGGAAAAATACCGAATCAATTCTTAGAACTTTCTAGATTAAAGACTTGCGTACGATATGACCTAAAAGTCTTAGAAAGACGCTTTTATCTTGAAATAGATATCATTTGTCAAGACCAAGGTCGTTCAGACAAAACCTAGGTTTTAGAATGCGTCAGTGATTGTTGTTGCAAGAATTGTGAATGGACGTTTTTTGCTTGAATCTGGGACGTAAATACACTGTAATCAGCTTCCTGTTTTTTGTTCCAAGTGTAATTTTAGATTGGATTTTAGTACCGAAATAGGTATTTCAAAAATGAACTCTATTTATACCTGGAAAAGAGACATTTTATTCAAATAAATAAAACGACAAAAGACAAACGCGTTTACGACCATTAACCCTTGCGGGGTAGTCAAGAGGTTCAGGTATCCATCTTCGCAATTGTGAAGGTAGTCATTCTATGGCCACCTCGAACCCACGTGTTGAGCAGATAGTCCGTACTCAATGTGACAGGTGGTAATCCATGTCGTAATTTACAAGCACTGACTATTACCTGTTCGGGGAAAAGGTAGGATTCCTCACAATGTTTTCCCTTACCGTATAATTCGATGCATTTCGAAAATGTAATTTTGTTACAAAAATGTACATAGAAATTCATTAAACTTCATTTTCATTGGTACATGCTCAAGTGGAATTTAAACCTTATACCCACTTATTCAGAGTCAATCCCCAAACAACTGAGCTACATCGAATTTACTGAGCTACTTCGACTTTACATAAAACTTTATCAAATTAACTTGGAATATGTTCAATATTAACTTGCCTATTGCATTACTACCTTAGAAGCCTAGTATAACAGTACTATTAAGGCAGCTAGATACAATATACCTAACCCCAGACTAGCACTAGACAAAACTAAACGACATACACGCATATGATCGCTGCCAACACCTAGAGGGAAACGAACTTAATGATAATATTTTGAACGTAATTAGTAAAGCATTCAAATGTATGGCTGGTAAACAATTTTTGTTGTAAACGATGTGGTACAAGCTAATCCGGGACTTAAGAACGGTAATCATGTGCCAGTAGTGCAGTTTAAAAGTTATACATACATACATACATCACGCCTTATCCCCTGTAATCCTTATCCCCTATAATTAATCCCTATAATAAACACATCACGCCTTATCCCCTATAATCCCGTGATCTCTGCCTACCCCTCAGGCAGAGATCACGGATCCCCCATCTGTCCCGATCCTGTCAAATTTCGAAGGCATGTTAGGTATGGGTCATTCGAAGCCCGCGTATCACTAGATAGACAGCACCCAACGTGATAGGTAGTGAACCGTATCGCCGTATATAGGCACTGACTATTACCTATCCTGTAGGATATGCAGGTTTCCTCACGATGTTTTCCCTCACCGTTAGCGACTGTAAATTTTGTACGTAAATGAAAAACACACATTTAAATTTCATTTATTGGTACTTGCCAGAGTCGGGATTCGAACCTAGAACCTTTTTCATAAGCAGTCCGAGGTGTTACCCACTGGGCTACAGCCGCTTATCTTTACGAAAAACAAAAGAAGTTCAACAGTCTGCTTATGACGCCAAAATTTGATGACGTAATCATTGAGTCACATACCAATTTACATAGACCCCTAGTTTACTAGTCAATGTATGGGCGTTAGAGGTACGAGTAAACTGGTTTTCTTATCTATGCAACGAAAATGACAGTTACATGAAAATAAAGTACAATCTACATCTAAGATTGGAGATAAAGAGATATGAGTAAACGTCTATATCCGGTGTTAGTCGGGGATTTGAATAGAATGTAATCATGTGTCTTTCGAGATGTAATTTAAGAGGTATAAGTGATATGGTGAATACATACATACACATCACGCCTGATTCCCTGTAGAATGGTAGACAGAGATCATGGATCCCCATCTTTCCCGATCCTGACAAACCACTTTCACTTCATTGACACTAATACACCTCCTCATACACACTCGGCGGTTATAGGTACTTCGAACGTCCTTTTTTTTTAATATGGCGTCTATCTGACTATCATATGTCATATATGGCTGGCCCCTACGTAACCGTCCTTCTATATATGGTGAATATCCATATGATTTTTACAATGGTGTGGGTTACTCTTACATTCATATGTTTTTACTATATATGTTATATTCATGTCAATGTGTCCCTTATAGGGTATAAAACTATAAAAGGTTTTTTTTATTCATTATCTTAAGTATCTGTGTTGTGATGGTTATATTATACCATAGGTTATTTGCTAAGTACATAGCAAATAACCTGCCAAATCTTTAATTCATTTCCACAAACGGTCTCAGAAAATCACTTTATACATTAGTCTCTAATTATCATGTACATGTTGAAAAGCACATGATTACATTAACCAAGTCCCAAGCTAGCATGTGACAAGCAATAAAAAAGTAATAAATTTATTAATCTAATTATTGAATAAAGCCATTAGAAATTTTTCCGACTACGAATTTTTGTTTAACGGCCAAGTGCGTAGTATTGAACTAGTAATAAATTTTATTGCTTATAAAAATGTCTCTGTACATTACATACTACGTAGGCTATAATATATATCAAGTCTGTTATCTAAAAAGAGGTAAACAGAACAAAAACTACAACAGGTAGATAGAAAAGTACAAGCGAGTTTTCTATTAACCTGGTTTTGGATAAAAATATGAAATTTATTAAGACAATATAAGATATATATGTTTATCCAACACAAAACATTATATGCATGTATTATTTGTGTATATTTTGGAATGTATTTGTATGATATCTTCGAAGGCATATTATTTCCTCCCCTTTATCATTATCATCATTACACTAACTTGAAACGGATGACAAATCCCTAATCTATTTAAACCGTAGTCCTTTAGTAACCTTTACGAAACACCAATAAGAAAGACAGTTAATTAGCACCCATTATCATCTCGGACTATCCGGAACACGACACTTGATTGTCACGTAGCCACAGCACCAAAATACCTGCGATTCATTACCCTCCTTTTAAGACGAATGGAAAACGTCATAAAAATACGTCTGATGACGTAAGAAGAGTCACGAGTTATCACGTATAAATTCACGGCGGTGTAAACGTAACGAAACCGCTGTTACGTGGGCCGGGATGTGGGGAATTTTGGCCACAATGGGTCGCGATATGAAATTTGGTACGGTGTGATTGCGGTTTTAAGATATCGATTTTCCGATTTTTTGCATGGTTTAAAAATAAAGTGTGCTAAGTTTTAATGGCTACAGAAATTACATTGTTTCTAGTGGGGATTTAATATAATAATAAAAACGTTTATTTCACAACTACAAAACATGCATACATACATACATACATATCACGCCTTATTCCCTGTAGAGGGGTAGGCAGAGATCACGGATCCCCCGATTTGTCCCGATCCTGACAAACCACTTTCGCTTCATTGACATTCATACATCCTCTCATACACTCTCGGCGGTTATAGGTACTCCTAACGTCACCTCTTTTCAATATAGCGTCTATCTGACTGTTATATGTCTTATTATAACAAAACATACACGAAGTCATAATACAACTTAAAAATAGCACAGATTTTATTACATATTGATTATGTACTTCTTGTGTGTGCTATAGCGGTGTTAAAAAGGTT
This sequence comes from Leucoptera coffeella, assembly GCA_030578115.1. Taxonomy (NCBI): domain Eukaryota; kingdom Metazoa; phylum Arthropoda; class Insecta; order Lepidoptera; family Lyonetiidae; genus Leucoptera; species Leucoptera coffeella. The sequence goes on along the minus strand of JAMBLF010000977.1, from coordinate 31,342 downwards.
CCGTCTCAGCTTTGTGTGTTACGAATGCTGGACAATCGTAACGCCGATATTATGACCGAACTACAAAAGGGCAACACAGCTATATAATGTCTAGATTAATATCTTCTATATTGTAGGATGTTATAGAATGCTAACTAACTGCATTTCTCCTGCCATGACCCAAGCACTACTATATAGACTAGAGGTCTATAGAATCATTAGAGCAATGTGCTAACAACCTATCAATAACATGTCTATACATCCTCGTTAGTTAAGCTAATAGTAGCAGAGGTGATGGTGTGTTTTTAAGGTTCTGTCTACCCCTAAAGAGATTCCTTACCATAAATAGTAAGAATACCCATAAAACATCAATTTATGTTAACCAGACTCATTTATCATATTAAATCCACATTTCAATGAGTTTCACGACCTAATGTCATAAGTGGCGACCCTATCATAATTGGGTGCTCAAACCTTGTTATGGTGCATCAACATTATGACCCTATTTTCCAAGCCAGTGAGCTTAACGTGTCTGTCACTCCTTGATAAGAAATTGGTCTTGTGCTTAGAAATATTAGGATTATTAAAGCATATGAAAAGTTATGACTCCTTATATGAAATTTTGTTATATTATTTTGGTAGTCAAGAACATTTATTAAAATGAATATTCTTCGCGTTATTAAATTCCTTTCAGGGTGGACAGAATTTCGGAGACACGTTAATAAATCCTAGGTGATTAGCATAAATATTGGGGTTAAGATGTTATATGGAAAAAAATGATACAGGTGTTTAGCCTATTGCAGTCGAATAGGTAACATTTAGCCCTAGTCCCTTAGTCTCCTTCTATGCATTCTATTAACACAGGACCCTTTACCACTAATTAAAACATCGTGAGGAAACCTACCTGTTCCCCGAACAGGTAATAGGCAGAGCTTGTAAATAGCGACATGGCTTACCAACTGTCACATTGAGTACTATCTGGTCAACACGTGGGTTCGAGGTGGCCATAGATTTAGTTATATACTTTTTAATAAAGAAAATTTAATCATTGTTAAGTGTTTATCGTTATATATATATATATATATATGTGTGTGTGTGTGTATATATTATGGATGTATTTATATGTTTTCTGTACATATACTTTCGTACTCACTAATCCAATAATCTCCCTAATGCACTTAGCCAGACTAACTCCAACTTAAAAGTCACAAGTCACGTCAAACAAAATGGCGGCGATAGTCATGAGACTGTCTCAGTGCTGTCTTTATTGAGTTCAGTCTGAAATATGCTATTATTCTTAAGGGCTAGATAGAAGATCATTATTTAGGATCAGTCGCATTTTGTTTGTTTGTGGGGAGAATCACTACATAGTATAAAACAAAGTCGCTTTCTCTGTCCCTATGTCCCTTTGTATGCTTAAATCTGTGAAACTACGCAACGGATTTTGATGCGGATTTTTTCAATAGATAGGGTGATTCAAAAGGAAGGTTTATATGTATAATAACATCCATTAAATAGTGGAGTATGCTATATATATTTTATACCCGTGCGAAGCCGGAGCGGGTCCCAGTGATATTTTATAAATAAGTAAAAGATTATAAATACCACATGACTTTTATTTACATTGATTCAATTTTATGCATAAATTATTTACCGCCGAGTGTGTATGAGAAGATTTATGAGTGTCAATAAAGGGAATGTGGTCTGTCATGATCGGAACAAATAGGGATCCGTGATCTCTACCTACCCTATAGGGAATCAGGCGTGATGTGTATGTATGTATGCCTAAATTATTTTTGTAATTAATGATACATTTTTCTCAGTGTTACTTTTATAACTTGCTTTTCTTTTAACTTCATCAAAGGAAACCACTAAATACGCAGGTTATATTGTAAATTACGCTAAAAGTGTCAAAGAAGATATTGCGTTTTATATAAATAAATGTGACCTACATGACTAATACAAAAATTCTTTCTTTGATGTTTCACTCACTGATTTAAGGACATGTTTGTTTGTACAGTCAACGCTAAAAGTGCACTCCTAGTAACTTTTTATAAGGTTCAAGTTTATAAGAACAAAAGAGAATATTTTACATTTTAAAACTAGCGCCACTATGCATTGTCATGGCCACTATACGTTCGCGTGCTTCGAAATGAAAAATATTGTCTTTTGTTCTTATAAACGTTAACCTTATAAAAAGTTACTGGGACTGCACTTTTAGCGTTGACTGTACACGAATACATAAACCCTCCTTTTCTCGTCAAGTACGCAATTTGAGCAGAATTATCAATACTACTACTATGTACTACTAATACTACGATTAGGGAAAACCTCGTAAGGAAACCTTCCTGTTCCCCGAACAGATATTAGTCAGGCATGTAAATTGCGACATGGCTTACCACCTGTTACATTGAGTACTGACTATCTGGTAAACACGTGGGTTCGAGGTGGCCATAGAATTACTACCTTCGCAATTGCCTTTTGTTCTTATCAACGTTAACCTTATAAAAAGTTACTGGGACTGCACTTTTAGCGCTGACTGTACATATACAACTCTTGAAGCGTATGTTTATGTTATGTTATAAAAACTTTGGTACCCTTTTTAAATCTACTACTTTTATTTCCAGGTAGTAGCTCGCAGACACGACCTGAAGCTCATCGTGACGTCAGCCACAATGGACTCGAGCAAGTTCTCGATGTTCTTCGGCAACGTCCCGACGTTCACGATACCCGGTCGGACGTTCCCCGTCGAGACGTTTTACGCGAAAAACGTCTGTGAGGATTACGTCGACGGCGCTGTTAAACAGGTTAGTGGATGTGTTGAACCCCTCTACAGGGAATCAGGCGTGATATGAAATGCTATTTGAATTGAAATGCTTTTCAACATAAGGATCATAAAATCACTTATTGAAAGTCAAACAACAAGATTTCCACATGAAAAGTTGTCATTAAAATTAGTAAATCTTAAAAAAATATAATAAATATAATTAAACTATTTAAACTATTGGCATATTCGTAAAGGAAAATCCTGTAGAGAAGAAACTCTGCAGATATTATTCAATACAACTTCAATTAAAAAATCCATCAGCATGAGACTGCAGCTTAACCAGGATCCAAACGAATATTCTGAGCAACATATTTAAGGAGCCATAATAAAAAGGATGTGATATGTATGTATGTATGTATTGACGAAATCATTTCATATGACTGTGACGTTAAAAGGACATATTTTATTCTAACTTTATTACAAGCAAATTGTAAGGGATTATTAACCACTTGAATGCTTGAGGTCTCGGGTTCGATTCCGGAAAGCAGAAGAAAAGCGTAATTCAGTCTGGTTGTTGATTGTATGTACTATATATGTATTTAGCGATATATAATAAGTATATGATTTTTTAAATATACGTTAACTAGTACCCTTAACACAATTCTTAATTGAACTCAACGAGGGGCCTGTTACTTACATACATACACATCACGCCTGATTCCCTGTAGAGGGCGAGGCAGAGATCAAGGATCCCTATTTGTCCCGACCCTGACAGACCACTTTCGCTTCATTGACACTCATACATCTCATACACACTCAACGCTTATAGGTACTCCTAACGTCACCCTTTTTCAATATAGCTTGTTACTTGAAGGGCAAAATAGTATCACAAGATGAATTTTCGTGTGTCTTCGGATAGTGTGAGTGTAGTGTGTCGCGCTATGAATCAACAAAAATTGTGAGGGTAGACAGACATTAGCTGAGACGCTAGTCTTCCCGCGACCACGGTCTATGCAACTGGGTCGAAACGCCAGGCAAAATAAAGGTAATCAGATATCTTTATTAATTTATCGTGATATGACCCGGCCTCACATAGTAAATAAAATGAATTTTCGTGTTCCAAACTCCTATTCACCCCTTGTAACTTCGTTTACATAAGTCCCGTGTAATTGACCTCCTAAAGAATGCAGACTTAGTGCTTAAGGGCCAACGCCCTAAATCGAGCGACAGATTCAATAAGCGAATCGCATTTGGCCCTTGTCAAATACCCGACACTGTCAACGACCCTTAAGTGTTTAGGGCCACTAAATAAGCGATGAATTTTTTACGTAAAAAGGAAATTAATGTGGTTAAGAAATTTACTTATTAGTCGACAGGTGGTAGTCATTGGCTGTTAACGGCTTAACACCTGTCAAATTAGTTACTGACTACCTGGCACCCTTCAGTAACAGTGTTAAGTCGTTCGTGAAATATCTAAAATTGTATGGCGAAATTTGAGACTTTTTATGGCATAATTGATGAAATTTTACACTTTTGCTAATCCACTACCAACTAACACACACTGCACAGACACACACTAAACATGCACACACACTATTACTGAAATGATATTGAAACACGATTGTGCATTACTGGACTTGGGGCCCTGGTTAACATGTTCTAGGTAGCAATAGAATCGTTAACTCCGTACTGCGGAAATATCTCCGTAATCACATTCATGTGTATATAATATATATATACATACATAATGTTTTCACGCTTTTACGTCTCTAAAGGGATAGGCAGAGACTCTTGATCCTCCTGGAACGATCCTAATAACTCACCCTTCACACACACCTTTTCATAAAAGCTCTTCTTTTCTTCATACTACGTACACTTGCGTTGAGTATAATATTTCTGAAATCACTATTTTTGTTAATGACCCTTAAGTTTCTGTCTATCCCTTAAAAATAACAGTCGTGATACACCCCTACGTGTATTGTTATTACATTTCTGCGTCTTTTAGTGCACTTTTCTTCGCAATAATATTTAAACAAACGTCAGAACAAAACGTAGTATGAACCACAATATTTACACTTTCGTGTCACGAAATGTCAACTAAAGTGGAACGAAACAATGGTTTCAAGGATACTATTATTCATACACGCGATATACATATAGTAGCGTGCTAGAAAATTCGACAGCGAACTAAAAGCCTTTCTTTTCTGTATAATAAGGCGTCTGAGTAACTAGCTAATGGTATCTATTTGACCAAGGACTAGTAACTAGTCAGCATACATAAATGATCCTCGTGCGTATTGCTTGCTATATTACACTTCAGTCTCTTTCAGGGTGGACCCGTTTAGAGACACTTCTAAGTCACCTATAGCATAACTGCTACATAACTATTCACGTCCCTTTATCCCTTTCTAGGTGGACAGAGCTTTGGAGACACGCTATTGTCTCTAGTCACTTTTTAGCATTAATCTTAAGATTATAATGTCATATGGAACTTTGGTGACAGGTTGCTAACCCATCTTCCAATAGAGTCCATTAACTCCTAGTCCCTTAATAGCGTACTAGGACAAAATAATAATAAAAATATTTAGGACATTATTACACCAATTGAACTAGCCCCTTGATAGGTTCATTTTAGTTAAGGGTACTAATCAACGTATATTTAAGAAATATGTACTTATTATAAGAACGGCAGCTAGTTAGCATTCTTTTCACATCCCAAAACGGGATACCATAGTTGCGATAATATCATATTGTTGAAAACAGATTCCTTTTAACACTACATTCCTTAAGCCTTATCTCTTACTCCATGCCGTGAAGAAATACAGCTATTCAACACCCTGACGTCCCAGATTAACACAGGGTGACGAAGAGCATATATTTAGCCGACAAAGACGCACCCAAGTTGCGTGCCAAGCGACATTTCTTTTGGCATAACACGCCGCATTAAACCACATATTTGGAAGGTGTTTACACCTGTTTGCCAACTTGTAACGCCGTACATGTTACATACATACATACACATCACACCTGATTCCTTGTATAATATATAGAATAGTGGTAGGCACACATACACATCACGCAATTCCCTGTATAGGGGTAGGCAGAGATCACAGATCCACAGTTGTCTGAATAACAGACCACTTTCGCTTCATTGACACTCATACATCTTCTCATACAGACATAAATAGCGTGATAAGAAAATTGAAATGTTCTTGTTTATTTACTTAATAATTAGTGAAATTCTAAAATCAATAAACAAGAACTTAAAAGATCATTTGAATATGTTTTTACACCAAATAAAGTAAAATTAAATAAACAAAGGAATATTCTAAGACTATACATTATCTTTTATTTAAAGATAAATATACTGGAGCATCAATGATAGATTGTCAGGTCATCGGATGATAATACCCTAAACTTTGCATGCCTTAGAAACAGATTATTTTGGTCATTCAATCAGCCCATGTCAGTCTACTGCTGGACGTAGGCCTCCCCAAGGTTACGCCACAAAACACGATCACTCGTGACCCTCAGCCAACCACTACCAGCGACCTTTTTCAGGTCATCAGTCCATCTAGCATTTGGCAGGCTTGGTCAATATTTATATATATTAAAAAAACTTCATATTTTGATAATCTATGACTTGAATAAACCGTAACTAGCTGCTATTCGTCATGTTTCTCTAGATATTTTGTTGGGATACAGCGTTTTTAAAGGTATAATAAGGTGACTAAGTTATAGGAGGATTTTCATTTATATTAAGTCTAATCTAACTCTATCCCAAATTCTATACGAGAAGACTTTTAAGATTCAAGGTACTGTCTACTATTTCAAGTATTATGAACTTGATTAGTCTTCGTACGAATTCTTCTTTAATAGTCTTACTCTCTTAATTGGTATGTGATTACCCTTTTAAGGATTATATACTGCATTCGTATTAATTAAAGTAGATTTTAGGTTCCTGTTGTTTTAGTGGCCACAATCCCTACGTAAATAATCGTTATGACCCTAAAAAGTTCCTTTGCACATAACATTTTTCAACTGTAACGAACACACACAGTTACGTCTATAATACATACACATCACGCCTGATACCCTGTAGAGGGGTAGGCTGAGATCACGAGTCCCCATCTGTCCCGATCCTGACAAACCACTTTTGCTTCATTGACACTAATACAATCAATATAACACAAACTCGGCGGTTACAGGTACTTCTAACGTCACCCTTTTTCAATATTGCGTCTATCTGACTGTCATATGTCTAAAATATTGAAAGGGTAAACAGAACTAAAGTTCCAGTGAAGTTTTGGTCATATTTAGCTTTATTTTGATGTTAGTGAGGCAAGAGAGATTCTTGAACCTTCTCTTACATTTTCTTCTGTTCTTCATGCTACATACATCCACCTTGAAAAGAATATTTCCAATTTAATCTGTAGCTACACGGCCTACCCCTTCCATCTCTATCATCCAATTTGGCTTTATAAATTCCTTTCGTAACCCTCTTTTCACCCATCCGCTCCATATCTCCAAACCACCTCAACATACATACATAAAAACGCTTCACGACTTGTGTATACAGACTCCCATTTTTATTATGGCGGGGTAGTCAGAGGCTTCAATGCCCATCTCCGAAATTTCGGAGTAAACATACAACATACCTAAAGTAACAACTAGTAAACCGTGTCGCCATTTACAAGCACTGACTATTACCTGTTCGACGAATAAGTAGGTTTCCTCGCGATGTTTTTCCCTCAGAATAGTTGGTGCATTTCGCAAATGTGTTTTTATTAGTCTTCTATAAAATAGTACCAATTAGCACTAATGAATTAAAAGCTAAAGTGTTGGTTGCTTTAATGGTAAACACTATTACTGTAAAAGCATTGTATTACTTTCATATACCATTTACATTATTTCCCGTGGTAGTCTGGAAAAAAAGAATGCATGTCTATCTTCTCTATATGTTTGTTTATATCTATATAAAGTACTAAGATTTAGTGTATGAGTGTCAATGAAGCGAAATTGGTCTGTCAGTATCGTCAAGAAAGGGGATTCGTGATCTCTACCTACCCCTCTACAGGGAATCAGGCGTGATGTGTATGTATGTATGTTTAATACTCATACCTGCTCATACACACTCGGCGGTTATACTAACGTCACTCTTTTTCAATATAGCATTAACCTTTTTATTACCTTTTTCAAGTTAAACATATTTTATTTCTTTTTATATTAACTGGACCATAAATATTTATATATATATTTTTTTCCTTTTTACAGGCTCTACAAATCCACCTGCAGCCTGAAGAGGGAGATATCTTAATATTCATGCCTGGACAAGAAGACATCGAAGTCACTTGCGAGGTAAACAGACATCCACAATTCATAAAGAGGTAGACATTGCATTGGAAATATTGACTATTTGCTAACTTGACATGTCTAATAGGGTTGCACATTCATGCATACACATCTTGCTGGCTCTATTCAGAGGGGTAGGCAGTGATTACGGATCTTTATTGACATCTACACCTCATACGAAATGAAGTTTCATGAATAACTATGAACATTTTCGTAATAAAAATACATTTACGAAATGCACCGAATACTACGGTGAGGGAAAACATCGTGAGAAACCTACCTATTCCCCGAACAGGTAATAGTCATGCTTGTAAATGGCGACATGGCTTACCACTAACATTGAATACTGATCTGGTCAACACGTGGGTTCGAGGTGGCCATAGAATTACTACCTTCGCAATCGCGGAGATGGACACCTGAACCTCTGACAACGCAAGGTTTAATGGTCGTGAACGTGTTTGTGTTTTTGTATATGTACAACTCGTAGTCGTAGACATTGTCTATCGATGTTGCAAGCTGAAGTGGCAGTGGGCCGGTCACGTCTGTCGCAGAACCTACGACCGTTGGAGTAAAGTGGTTCTCGAATGGCGACCGCGTCTCGGTAAACGTAGTGTGCCAGATGGACTGATGACCTAAAAAAGGTCGCTGGTAGTGAGTGATCGTGTTTTGTGGCGTAACCTTGGGGAGGCCTACGTCCAGCAGTGGGCTGACATAGGCTGATTGATTGATTGATAACTTGTTTTATTGTATTCCAGATCTTAACAGAGCGTTTAGGTGAGATAGACAATGCGCCCCCTTTGTCAGTGTTGCCAATCTACTCTCAACTGCCAGCCGACCTTCAAGCCAAGATTTTCCAGAGAGCACCGACAGGGCAACGGAAGTGTATAGTGGCCACTAATATTGCTGGTAAAGGCTTAAAGTAAATAGGGAATATAAGTCTAAGTTCTTATTGAAGTGTGAGAAAGGGTGACGTTAGAAGTACCTATACTCGCCGAGTGTATGAGGAGGTGTATGAGTGTCAATGAAGCGATAGTGGTTTGTCAGGATCGGGATGAATGAGGATCCGTGATCTCGGCCTACCCCTCTACAGGGAATCAGGCGTGAGGTGTATGTATGTAAGAGAAAGAAAAAAGGAACAACTTTATTCACTGTTTACATATACGAGACGACTACCGTACATTTTACAAGAAAATATAATAAGAACCTTACATTATCGCGTAAATTTTATAACCTTTGTTACTCGACGTTTCGGCCATGTTGCAATGGCCTTGGCACGACTGTCAGTTGTAAAATATTGCAATTTGTCAGGATCGTACTAGGTGGCGATCGATAATCACTGCCTGTCCCCTTAGAGACGTAGAGGCGTGAATATATGTATGAAAGTATGTTCGTTTGGCTTATAAATTAGTAGAAAAAAGGTACCTACTTCCTATTTTACTTACATCCCAGTTTTACATACTAATGCATTATTTTGTTGACAGAAACCTCGCTGACAGTAGACGGAATAATGTTCGTTATAGATTGTGGATACTGTAAGCTCAAAGTGTATAATCCACGGATCGGTATGGATGCGTTGCAGGTAATAATAACACAAATAAATACATTAATATATTCATGTCCATAAATACTGAGTTGCGGGATAGAATTTAAAGTTTTAAAGTTGCTTTGGTAACTTTAAGACTGTGTTGGGATATAAAGGAAATAAATTCAAGGAAAATTGGTGATGATTTTTATCTGCCTTTTAATAATTTTATATTTTAATACTTCTCAAATAATCAATATTCATTTAGTTTGATTAAGCGTGCTGCTATGTCACGAATACACATTACGATAAATATTATTCTTTATGAAGCCCTTGACACATCTATTTAAGTGTCTAATCTACGCTATCAAGGTATCAATAGACTGTAGAACTCCAGAATTGAAGATATATGCACACAAACATCTTACTTACCCCGTTATTTCTCGGCCCTGAAAAAAATAGTTTTATATTTAAATTTCATTCATATACATGTAATAGTTAGTGCTTATAAATGGTGGCTCGGATTACCATTATTATTTTATTATTATTATTATTATTTGGTCAACACTTGTTCGAGGTCGCCATAGAATTTCTACCTCCGCAACGCGTTGAAAGGAGCTAAGTTTGGTAAACAAATAGGTCTCCTCACGATGTTTTACCTCACTATTAGTCAATGCATTCCGCAAATGTATTTTACTACGTGTGTTAAATGTACAGTAATCAGGAAATCAGAAAACATTTCTTTCAGCTGCTTTCTGATCATGCTCCGAAATTTGAACCTTACATCCACTGATTCCATCTTATGACCTCCTTTATCCACTCTCTTCCCAGATATACCCAGTAAGCCAAGCCAACGCGAGGCAGAGGGCTGGGCGCGCAGGCAGAACTGGGCCCGGTAAAGCCTTTTGCCTATACACGCAGCGGCAGTACGAACAAGAGCTGCTTGCGGCCACGGTGCCTGAGATCCAGCGGACCAACCTGGCCAACACTGTCCTGCTGCTGAAGAGCCTGGGGGTGGAAGACCTACTGGGGTTCCATTTTATGGATCCACCGCCGCAGGTGACGTATATATGTATATAAAGACGCATTCGTGTCCTTTAATACCTTCCAGGTGACGACTGACGGTTACAGCTAAGTTTTGTTGTCTTTGGTCACTCGAAACCAATAATAAGTTAAGTTGTGTTAAGTTAAGCTAAGTTGTGTTATGTTTTTGGTCACTCGACATCCAATGTGATAGGTGGTAAACTATGTCGCGGAAACAGATACTAATTATTAAAATGGCAGGATTCCTCGCGTTTTTTCTCTCTGAAATGCACATGGACAATTTAACGAGACGTAAAGAATGCTAACTAGCTGTCGTTCTTTCCGCCATGTTGTAGGAGGCGACTAAGGGACTAGGGGTAAATGGAATCTATTGGGCGATTGGCTAGCAATCTGACACCGTTGTTCCATGTGCTACAACCCCTATATTCTTGCTAATAAGTGACGAAGGAGATGTTTTCATGTATCCAAGGTTCTGTCCACCCCAAAAGGGACCCGAAGGGGAAAGGGGAGTTTATGTATGTAGAACATATATGTTCAATAGACAATGAATCAATTGTATAGTGTGCACCCAACGTGACAGGTAGTGAACCGTATCGCCGTATATAGGCACTGACTATTACCTATCCTGAGGGATAGGCAGGTTTACTCACGATGTTTTCCCTCACCGTTAGCGACTGTAAATTATGTACGTAAATGAAAAACACGTATATTTAAATTTCATTCATTGGTACAGTATGCCAGAGTCGGGATTTGAACCTAGGACTTTTCTCATACGAAGTCCGAGGTCTTACCCACTGGGCCACAGCCGCTTCTTACTGGGCCACAGCCGCTTCTTTCTTGACCTACCATAAATAAACCATCTTTTCCAGGACACAATCCTGAACTCTATGTACCAACTGTGGATATTGGGCGCGTTGGACGGCACGGGCGCCTTGACCCCGTTGGGTAGACAGATGGCCGAGTTCCCTCTCGACCCCCCTCAATGCAGAATGCTCATAGTGTCCGCAGATATGGGATGCTCAGCTGAGGTGCTTATTATTGGTAAGAGGTTCGATACTATATCCTATGGTCACATATTAATTAAAAACGGTATTATCTAATAATAATATTTGGACATTATTACACCAATTGAACTAGCTGGTAAGTTCATTTAAGACTTGTGTTAAGGGTACTAGTCAACGTATATTTAAGAAATATAGTATACATATTATATATAGATAAATACATATGTAGCAAATATAATCTACGACCAGACTGGAAAGCAGTAGAAAAGCGTAGTTCTTAACTCTGCCTCCACCGGGAATCGAACCCGGGACCTCACGATTAGCGTTCCGGCGGCTAACATGCCACGTAAGATACAGATTATCGGGTAAAAAAGTTTCGGGTGGTCAAATATTGTAGTCACTTTATCCCTGACCACACTGGAAAGCTTTAATAAATATGTTCAATCAGAAGTTTGCGTAGCCATCTCCGCAATTTCGGAGCAGTCTTTATATAGCCACCTCGATAATTACATAGTCTGTACTCAATGTGACGAGTGTTAGGTCGAGTCGAGAAATATTTAGATTTCCTCACGTTGGTTTCCCTAACCTTAAAATCTGTTTTTGTTTTAGCAAATGCATTTTATTACAATAGTGTGCGTAGAAAAACGGAAAACCTTATTCTTATTGGTATATACTCCGGGTTTCGAACCCTGTACCCACTGAACAGAGTCTAGAGAAAGTCCCAACGACTGAGCTAGGGCGAATCATCTAATATCTATATATTATAATAATTTAATTAGATTTATTTATTATTTTTTATATAAATTGATTAACTGTAATGACAACTTTTCCGGTGGAAATGTTTTTTTTTTGACCTTCAATAAGTGATTTTATAATCCTCATTTTGAATAAAAAGAAAGAAAGAAAAATAGTTTATTCACTGCATATTTACATTAGCACGCAATGCAAACATTACAACAATACAAACATTACAACAAACAAAAAAAATAAAAAGCATAGAATAAAAAGCATTTCATTTCATCATAGCCTAACTAAACATCTGTCTTTCCAGTGTCCATGCTGTCAGTACCGTCCGTCTTCTACAGGCCCCAGGGTCGTGAAGAAGAAGCAGACACAGTGCGAGAGAAGTTCCAGGTGCCAGAGTCCGACCATCTGACGCTGCTGCATCTCTACAACCAGTGGAAGAGCAATGGGTATGGGTGGAAGATTTTTTTTGTTTCTTTAATAAGCCATTCACCACTAAGGTTATGTCGGCTCAAGTACCAACACTGATGCCACCGCGTTTGCACTTGTTATTCAGTCGCTATGGTTAGCGCAGAAAAATGAAGTCGAAGCTGCAATTCTGCTCTTCCTTGTTCTTCGGTTCGTTCCAGTTGAGGATCCAAATATAATCCCAATACATATTTAGCCAGTTTGGCATCACAATTGACTAAATATTCAGCCGAAAATAATTATTTGTATTTTCAATTTTCACTGAGCTGCTGACTTTTTTGATGAACCATAGACGACTGGTGGAAAAATTAATAATAACATTTTTTAAACGGTTATTTTACAAACATAATACAACTTATGGATAACACAGATTTGAAGAGAAACCTACGAGCAGTTCGTATGTGCCATTATTAAATAATACTGTAACATAATACTTTGTAATGTGAATAGAATGCTAACTAGTTGTTGTTCTTCCTGGCATGTCGTAGGAGGCGACTAAGGGACTAAAAATGAATGAACTCTATTGAGCAATGGGCTAGCAACCTGTCTCTGAAGTAGTACTACGAATATATTAGGTAATCCTGTAACAGTGTCTTAAATCTAGATAAACCTAGAACACAATGAGCCTTAGCTGGCGTAAAAAGTAACAGTGTTTTCTATGTAGGTACTATTTGTAAAGCAGCTTTCGACGTAACACAAATTCTTTTAAGAACCCTATAATATATATAACCTGAAAAGAATAACGGTCGTGAATGTTATGAAAATTTTACAAGACAACGGGAATTACCGCGTATAAACAAATGCGACCTTAATTTGCTACCCGACGTTTCTTTTCCGTTTTCTTTTAAAATGAATAAAAATCACGAATATCTCAAATATGTTATGAACATGTGTGAATCATGTAGTCTCAAACCACATTTATTTACATATATAGGCATATATAATCCTTTTTCATGATTCATGTAAGATAGACACTGGCCCCAAAAATAATCCTTTCACTATACTAAATCAAAAGCGTATATACAACAAACCCGATCTTCTATTACCCCCTTTTTAAACTACGCACGAACTATAACGAAATATGCTGAGTCTGGGCCCTTTCACGACAGCAATACAGCGCGCCCAACAATTACCGTTATTCGTATATGTTTGTACCAAAAAAAATTAACAAAAAATTTTAACAAATTTTCGTATTATGTGTTGTATTGTTGTTATTGTGAATAAATGTTTTTCTATTCTATTCTACATCACTACAATTCCAGCTATTCAATGCAATGGTGCACAGAACACTTCGTCCACGGGAAAGCGATGCGCAAAGTCAGAGAGGTGAGGCAGCAACTCAAAGACATTATGCAGCAGCAGAGGTTGCCACTGGTGTCGTGTGGCACGGACTGGGATGCTGTCAGGAAGTGTATCTGTTCTGGTAAGAGACTGTATAGTTGGTGTTATGTTCTATGGTACCTTTAGGGGTGGATAGAACTTAGAAGTAAGTTAGATATACTAACAGCAGCTATAAACAAATATGTTATTTAATTATTAAATATATGTTACAAGTTACTTTAATAAAACTTTAATTTTCCCAACTCATTTGTTACGACACGCAAGAATACGTGTATCTATTTAGCATTTTATTCCAGTCAAAAACAACCAATATTCTTGTATAATATATTGAAAAAGATTTTCGAATTGATTTGAATTTCATAACCTGAGGTTTCCTTACAATGTTTTCTCTCTGTATAATATGCACTGAATATTACAAAATTATTTTTACTATATGGTTTTTTAACCATAAAACTTTTTCTTTTCTAGCCTACTTCCAACACGCAGCCCGTCTGAAAGGCATAGGCGAATACGTGAACAGCCGCACGGGTATGCCATGCCACCTCCATCCCACATCCGCGCTCTTCGGCCTGGGCTCACCACCTGACTATGTGGTGTACCATGAGCTGATGATGACCTCTAAAGAGTACATGCACTGTGTCACCACGGTGGATGGGAGGTGGCTGGCTGAACTAGGTCCCATGTTCTTCTCGGTTAAGGAGACTGGCAAGTGAGTATGGTGATGTTATAAGCATAATTATCGGGGTTAATGATTAGTTGGTTGTTGACGGAATAATGACTATGTATCATAGTATCTTAATCACTTGTGATTTCTTAGGAATAATGTTAGCGTTCTATTAAATGTATACTATAGTGAGTTAGGGCGTATAATACAAGACATTTCATCCTTTTGAGATAGTCAACAGTTAACGCCAATTTACAAAAATAAATTCACTTAACTCTACATACATACATATATATCACGCCTGTATTCCCTGTAGAGGGGTAGGCAGAGATCACGGTTCTCCATTTGTCCCGATCCTGACAGACCATTTTCGCTTCATTGATATTCATGCATCCTCTCATACACTCTCGGCGGTTATAGGTACTCCTAACGGCACCTTTTTAAATATAGCGTCTATCTGACTGTTATATGTCTTATTAAGCCGGACCCTACGTAACCGCCCTTCCACTTCACCCATATATATTCCTTTTATCAATCTGCTATCATTCATCCGCATAATATGTCAAAACCATCGAAGCATGCTCTACCTACTCCTTTATAACAAAACATACATTATTACGTATATTTCCAGATCATCACGTGACAAAAGAAAAGAAGCAGCAGTGCATCTACAGCGTATGGAGGAAGAGATGAAGGTAGCCGAAGAGAAGATGGCGGAAGATAGAAGGAAGAAAGAAGAAGAAGTGCCCATTAAGCAGGAAGTAGCTACGCCGGGGTTAGCCACCCCTAAACGCACGCCTAGCAGATTAGGATTATAAGTTTAAGTTGTATACTTAGTGTTTTTTATTTATTTATCCTGTTTTATCCTTAAACTAACGACCAACTCCGGCTTCCCACTTCTGGCTATTTAATGGATGTTATTATGCATATAAACCTTCCTCTTGAATCACTCTATCTATTAAAAAAAACCGCATCAAAATCCGTTGCGTAGTTTCAAAGATTTAAGCATACAAAGGGACATAGGGACAGAGAAAGCGACTTTGTTTTATACTATGTAGTGATTGACCAAGGACCATTTCCTTCAGTGCGTTTGAGATTTGATACACAACGATAGAAATAGAATGATGTGTGTAATCTTCTTTTTACTCTGTGGGGATTCAAATGTGTGTTCGAGGATTGGTACGTTACGATAGGGATAGAAAGATATACAGGGTGGCGCATTCAAAACGGTCAGTATGGGAAAGTCTGAAACTATAAGAGATACGAAGATTTGTTCTTAGGAACCATCTCACCGATTTTGATAAAAAGAAAAACTGCATTCATACTTTCTTTGAAAAATCAACTGTATCCAGTACGGGAATCGAACCCGGTTGCTTTGAAAAAATAAATTGGCCTTTTTCACTTTTTCTTTTTAAATATCGATAGTGTAGGTCTTAAGCTGTAAATGTCTCTATGAAAAATGGTGTCGAAAATGAATAAAATGCATTGTTTTGGCATACTTTAGTTTATCATAGTAGTTTACATACACTTAACAATATTCAACAGACATGTAAAATTGTCTCTATGGCTGTTTGTAGTTTTGTACTTCCCTACTTGTTACATACACCATATCATGTGGCATTAGCATTGCATTAATCCTTTAAGGAGGTTTTATTATCTACAGTAATCAAAAACTAACAATCTATTGAAAAGTCCACTTACAGTGACGTGTTAAACCATATTAAAAAAATTCTTGTGGGATTACGTTAAGGATGAATTTTACAAAACAAACTATGACACGATTAAAAACCTAAAAGTAGCAATAAAGTCAATTGTAACGCAAATTCACCACATGAAAATACAATATTCAATAGTAAGATCGTTACCTAAACGTGTTGAATATTGTATTGAAAACAACGGTGGTCACTTAGAACTACTTGTGCTATGATAAACTAAAGTATGCCAAAACAATGCATTTTTTCATTTTCGACACCATGTTTCATAGAGATATTTACTCCTTAAGACCTACACAATTGATATTTAAAAAGAAATTGTGAAAAGGGCCAGTTTATTTTTTCAAAGCAACCGGGTTCGACTCCCGTACTGGATACAGTTGATTTTTCAAAGAAAGTCTGAATGCAGTTTTTCTTTTTATCAAAATCGGTGACATGGTTCCTAAGAACAAATCTACGTATCTCTTATAGTTTCAGACTTTCCCATACTGACCGTTTTGAATGCGCCACCCTGTATATATATAGTCTTCTTTTACCCTGTGTGCATTAAATGTACTCCGAAGATCTCAGTGAAAGGATGTAGAAAGTATATATAGTGTACTTTTCAGCTTTATACAAATAGGATGTACGTATTTAGTAGTAAGACAAAAACCTTGAAGAAACTATTTGTTGTTCTATTGAATCAGCTAATACTGGACTTTTGAAACTAAATAATAGTTACCTTAAACCATTTTAAATTAAATACAAGTATTGCATGAACAAATATAATTGTGTTGCAATCACCTTGTTACATAATGAACAAAATAAAATAATAATGGGACCATAGTTATAACCAATTATTGTGACTATATTGAAATAGTATAATACGTATTTCGGTATTATTTATGGCGAAAATTCCTTGTGTTAATATGTATTCATTCTACAATATTTCATATTCTCAGTACGTTATGTTTCTTAAGTATAATAGAGTACATAGATTAGCTATCCATTGAAGCTATATTCAGTGTTAAATATTGCACAATTATCAGCTATTTCAATGTATATATTCTCACAAGTGTATTGTATAGAAAACTTATAAATAAAACAACGTTTCAACAGTTTTATCTTTATTTATTTATGTACATTACGTTGTGGTATTACAAACTAAATGAAACGGCCTACCGAAGCCTAATTTAAAGGTAATAAATGTTTTCTTCACTTTTATTTACAATTTCAAAGCCAAATAATTATTGCAGTAACTATGGGCTAAAAACATTTGAAAATACACTGCCTGCTACACTAAAACGTTTTAAGAAATGTCTTTTCGCGGCATTAGACGCTTGCAGGCTGATGACGTAAGAAAAGGTCGAATATAAATAAATATATATATTTCATATTATAAATATAACTGATATATGGAAATTTATCAATATTTACAATTGTACAAAGAAATAAAGTATGTATATATTAATAAAACTTCAAAAACACACCACGAAATCTTCATGAAAACAAATTAATTTTTTTTCTAGTGTAAAATGAGAAATGTAAAGTATTATTATTACAGAATATTAGATAAAGTAAATTCAACCTTGTAATACCTACTTTACAAATGAAAATCCTTTGTTCAAATACCCACTAGCCAAGAATCTACGTTATCTCTTTCTAACACTAGCAAAATGCATTTACTGCGTAAGAAAGAGACAGTACACCGTACGGTATTACTACATTATACAAGAAAAAATATATCTACATGTAAGAACAATTAAAATCTACGATTCTAATGTGCTTAATGCAAGATTAAGAAATATATACAATATTTAACAACTAATTTTCAGGCACAACAATGAAATAATGCGATAGAAGTCATATTTTAGGCAAAAAGAATCGTTCGAATACTTGTCTTGATAGATGTAGGTATTAAAATATACTTACATCTATTTTATAATGATAAAAATCTTTAAAGGTAAAACGTATGTAATTACAGAGTCAATACAACCTAATTAGTATATTAGACAATAACTACCGTTCTGTTTTACGCAATATTATTTAATATATGCCTTACAATGATTTTCATTTAAAAACACAGAAACTACATGACTCAAAGCTTACGTTTCAAAAAATATTGTACAAAAAATAATCATTATCTGCGATGAATTTGATAAATTAACTTAGAATACAAGTAAGAAATGTGCTGTGTTTAACTTTCTCTTGCAATTTAAATTTCTACTAATCATATATATCGACTCTCTACTTACATTTCACAATTCGCAACATATTATTATTTTTAATAGCTTTCTTCAATTCTAATGGAAATTTCACAAATTAGTAAAAGCTACAACTACAATTACATTAAAAATAAAAAACTATATTCTACGTCAATTTAGGTCGTAAAAAATATAATTTTATTTTCCCTTTTACGTTGCGTTAGTATCTCGTCTTGGGTTTTTCTACTCTATTTATCTCTCATATATCCTTTTGATTATATGGTCACAAACTGAAAATAATCATAATCATTGTTAGTTTTCAAGCAAAGCAATTTACACATACATTTATAATTTGTATTTGACTATTCTATAGTAAAAAAATCCGTCATATAATATAAAAAATTAAATTTGTTAGAGATAATCACAAACTATTTATAAAGGCCTTAAATTTTTAAATCAATAGTAATTAATTACTATTCTATATTGAATTTCGCCTAATGAATAATTAAACTATTACAAATCGTCATTTCATTAGTTACACTTTCAACTAACCAAATCATTAACGATTTAAGATACGAGTAATTAAATAAATCATCAATCATACAAGTAGTGTCATTTACTTCTTGATAAGCGGGTTTGACGTGACCATAAACCACATTTCTACCACAATATCGTGAATACATACTCCAACTTACTATTCCTTACGTTTTATTATTTATTATGACTTTTTATTTATAACCAATAAAATATTTTCATTCCGCAAAGCAGATTTAATTTATTAAAAACCCTTAGCATGTTTTGCAGTATTAAAAATTAAATTAACTGAACCAAACTTGTAGGGTTCAAACACATAATATGATCATTGCCATACCAATAATATCACCTGAAATCTCCACTCCGTAACGTCTGTATTACGCCACATTCAAACCGTGTTTCTCTATATACTTCTGTCTAGCCGCCGCGATCATCTGAGCTTTTCTTTCCTGTAAGAAAGATAGTGATTAATTATATGCTTTTAATATAAAGCTGTAGCCTGTATAAAGATACGTTCTTCTTGTAGTTACGTTATTTTGAAGAAAGATTAAAGAATTAATTACTTCAACGTAGCTCAGTTGTTTGGGGTTTGCCTCTGTATTAATGGTACGGAGTTGAAATTCCGCTTGAGCATGTACCAATGGAAATAAAGTTTAATGAATTTCTATATAAATTTCCGTAAAGTAAAACATTGCATCGTCAGGAAACCTACCTGTTTCCCCAACAGGTAATAATTAGTGCTTATAAATGGCGACACGGCTGACCTGTCACATTGAGTACTAACTATCTGGTCAACACGTGGGTTCAAGGTGGCCATAGAATTACTACCTAGCGGAGATGGAAACCTGAACCCCTCAAGGGTTAATGGTCCTGAACGCGAATGTAAGATTGGTAAGACCAACATACATAATAATATTATACAAATATTATAGAATACATCCACCAATATATGTACACAACATCTTAATACAAACAAAAACACCAAACGCATGCACGACAATTAACCCTTGCGGGATAGTCAGAGGTTCAAGTTTCCATTTCCGCAATTGCGAAGGTAGTAATTCTATGGACACCTCAAACCCACGTGTTGACCAGATAGTCAGTACTCAATGTGACAGGTGGTAAGCCTCATATCATCTCACATTACATGCCGCATTAACCTACATTACTCAAAATTATTAACATACATATACGTTTCTCTATAACTATGTCACCTAATACTATGTATAGGCAATAGGCCCACCTGAAAGCTGATCTGCCTATCCTTGGCGCTGCTGGGGAAGGTGCCCGTCGGCGTGGGCACTATGTATTTGGGCGCGCGAGAGGTGCTTGCTTCACTCTGCACCACCGCCTCGGGAATATAGGGCGTGATGCCCTCCAGGAAGTTGGTTATCGTCACATCCACGTTACGGGTGCGGGCTGGTAGGGTATATAAGTGAATAAACATGTCGCTGCTTTAAAACTAAACTGAAGAAACTCGAAAAACATTTTATCTCAAAAAGATTAAATTATAAGTACATAAAACATATTGAGTTAATAAAAAGATAAAAAATGTATTTATATTCCATCATTTTTTTAAATTATATGCAATTTAATGTCAAAAATATATCAACTATATTATAAAACAACGTTTTTTGCAAAATAGTGTTTTTTGAGTTTCTTCAGTTTAGTTTTAAAGCAGCGATGTATTACATTGAAAAAAGGTGACGTTAGGAGTACCTATAACCGCCGAGAGTGTATGAGAAGATGTATGAATGTCAATGAAACGAAAGTGGTCTGTCAGAATCGGGACAAATGGGGATCCGTGCATACCCCTCTACAGGGAATCAGGCGTGATGTGTATGTATGTATGTATATTCACTTCTTTTTCCCTTTCGGGGTGGACACGATTTTGGTGATATAATATATCTTGGTCACTTGTATGTTTTGGTGTTGAGATAACATTAATATGCTGCACAAAAATAAATAATTACATATATTCACGCCTCTACATCCCTAACAGAATAGACATAGATTATCGGTCGCCACTTGGAACAACCCAGATAAATATGATAAAATAAAGACATGAAAATATTATGAAATTGCCTTAAAATTCAGGTAATTAATAAATCTAAGGTTATAAGACGTTAACAAAATGGTAATTGACTGCCTTTTACCTAATTGATTTGCCCCTAGTCCCTTAGTCACCTTCTATGTCATGCTATTGTCTTTACGAAGTGCAATTAGTTTTAGTTTTATTAATATAAATTATTTTATTTTAAGAATAAGTTTTATGTTAATGACATATTTTTTATAAAAAAGGTTTTTTTTATACGTTCAATAAGTGATATTGAAAAATCCTTATTTTGAATAAAAAGATTTTCATTTATGAAATACCAGGAACACGGAAGCTCCTTTTACGTCCCAGCTATCACGGGACAAACTAAATAAGTACTTACCCAAATCCCTCATGATATCCTCTAGAGGCACGGCCGGCAGCACCTCCTTAACCCTCGCAGCCTGCGCCTGCCAGTTGCCCGCCGGGCGTCGAACCTGGGGCCTCGAGGTGACCGCGCTCACACCCGCTCCGCAAACCTCTTCCCATCTGAATTCTGTTATTTCCACCTAAAATAGGAAAAACATGTAAAATTGCCCTTGTGCGGTCCTGGCATAATACCAGCGTATCATGATAAAAATTACATTACGTTTACATGATTAATAACTACCTTTACCTTACCTTTATTAACCCGACGTTTCGTTTCGTAACTTTATCATATAAAAACATACGCGATAAGTCCCGTTAGTTATTAATTATAAGTATAAATCGCGAATCCCTTAAAACTATAATTGCGTTCACAATCAAAAATTCTCAATAACTAATTAAAAAAAATGTACTATTTGGGATTTCGTAAAGAAAAATCTGCAGAGAAGAAATGCCAATAAACTCTGCAGACACTATTCAAATACACCCCAAGCAGAAAGACTGCTACACATTCATTCACCACCATACATATGCATATACATTCACGGCCTTTAATCCCTTTCGGGATGGACAGAACCTCGTAGATATGATATCTCCTAGGTCACTTTTTAGCATAAATATTGGGGTTGCGATGTCTTAATGGAACATTGGTGACAGGTTGCTAGCCCATCGCCCAATAAATTCTATTTACTATTTTATTTATTATTTGGTACGTACTTAAGGGTTTGTCGGAATATCAGCGTTGGCAGTGTCAATTTCACACAATCAACATTAGCTGAGACAAATCCTATTCACACTTGCGCGGGGTTGCCATGTGCGCTTGTTTCCATTAATGTAAATTATTATATAATTAATTCTTTTCTCTATTTGTGTATATCTATTACTGCGTCTAGTGTGAATAAAAAGGATTTTTTTTATTTACCCCTAGTCCCTTAGTCACCTACCATGCAAGTAAGAACGGCAGCTATAGGCTATTCGCGTTAAGTAAATAGTGACGTCATGATAAACAGAGGTTAAACTGGCCAATTAGACGTGAGTAAATGAGAAAAGAAGTCACATTGACCAATCGCAGACATTCGTTGTCACGTCTCATTGGTCAAATCGTTTGGGTATTGATGACGTCACTATTTTCTTAACGCGAATACACTATAGTAAGCATTGTTTTTACCCACCTCCAAAGCTTTGCTAATACTCTCGCGCATCCTCTGCACGAAGGTCGCGTCTTCATCCTCATTCCTGTCGAGGGGTGGCAGCAGTGTGACCGTATACACCGTGATGGGTGACCAGAGAAACCACAGGGCGTCTGACCACGGGAACGAGTCTGCTGTATCGGTGGGGCGATGGACTGTCACCTTTGTGAAGAGACGCTCCGTTGCTACAAAGAAAGATAAGGTTGATTTAGATTTAGATCAGATTTAGATTAGATTTAGATTTATTTATTACACTAACAATGTCCACATAAAAACAAAATACAATTAATAGATGTCCGAAGATTACAGTGATCGTCAGTAGAAATTTGCAATTATATAAAATTAAAAGGTCAATATAAAATAATAATAACAATAGTAAGATATAACAAAATAATAATTTAAAATACGATATGTACATCACTCTTTTACAGAGTAAAACGCACTTTCCAGCAAGAACTTCTTCAGTCGGTGGCAGAATGTTTCGGTGGTGGCAAAATCTTTGTGGTGGTTATAGGTATGTAAAGTCAAAGTCAAATGTTTTTATTCTACTGAAACTTTAAATTTTAAATATCCAAAATGTCAGTCATACTACCCCAAGAGGCATTATAGTCGTGAAGCCTATTAGTATCCAGTCTTTTCCTCTACTAAAGTCAAAGTCGAATGTTTTTATTCAACATAAGTACAAGTACAGTACATGCATTGAAAGTCAAAACATTTGTGTGACACTGGTTGTCTCTTAGTATTGAAATTCTACCGTTGGTTCGGAAGCTCCGTGATCTACAGTGACCTGATTCTGCCGTTTCATAACTATAATTAAAAACCCGACTTCGCTAATCCAGTACAAGATTTTGGCATTATCATTACTACCCAAGCAATAGAAATAGTCACATAAACACTATTTTTTTATAAAAATATTTACATTTTATAAACTATATTATTTATGACATTTTTTACGACTATCGTGTATCTTATCAAAGTTATTTTTTGGACAGGCCATTGGCGATATAATATGTCCTAGGGTTGTATTATATTATCTGTGTCCTAGGTCACTTTTACCATTATTATTAGGGTTCATATGTCATATTCCATTTACTTCGAGTTTCTTTAGTTAAGGGTTAAAGCAGCAACATATTTAGCTATGGTGATACGGGTGATTTAAGGGTATCTATATCTTTATTAATTAATAACAATAATAATAAAAGCGTTTATTTACGGCCACAAAAACATACACAAACAAAACGTTTACAATAAAAAAAAAACTTACAAACTAATGGGTATAACTTGTGCATGTTATTGTCGCAGCAAAAGGGTTCTAACTCAGCTGGGTATGTTGCGCCAGGTGGCAAACGCAACGCTGGTTTTATGTCAGAACCACTAATTAATCGTGATATGACCCGGTCTCATATAGTAAATAATATATTTATAGTGTATTCGCTTTAAGAAAATAGTGACGTCATCATGTCCCCACGATTTGACCAATGAGACGTGACAACGGTTGACTGCGATTGGTCAAAGTGATTTGTTTTCTTATTAACTAACGTCTCATTGGGCAGTTTAACCTCTGAACGTAATGACGTCACTATTTACTTAACGCGAATAGCCTATAGCTATGTTTGTATGATACTCACTGATAGCCACGGGCTGCACCCGGTTCCCGATCTGAAAGGGCCATTCCCGGAACTGAAGCAGGCCCCGGCCATTGGTGGGGCCTCCCTCCGGCTGCAACAGCACTGGTCGGCTCGGGCACTCTGCAAAGTGCTCCCTACAAGAGAAAAATGACTTTAGTATCACTACATAGTATAAAACAAAGTCCCTTTGTATGCTTAAATCTTTGAAACTACAAGAGAAAAAAAGACTTTAGTATATGAATGTAAAAGACATCTTGTATGAGAATAAAAAAGACTTAAACGTAACATAAAAGACATAGAATACTTAAGTAATTCATATTTACGAAGTTAATTTAAATAGGTACTATAGTCTATTCGCGTTAAGTAAATAGTGACGTCATTATATATACAGGTTAAACTGACCAATGAGACGTTAGTTAATGAGAAAACAAATCATTTTGACCAATTGCAGACAACCGTTGTCACGTCTCATTGGTCAAATCGTGGGGACATGATGACGTCACTATTTTCTTAATGCGAATGTACTATAGTATATGAATGTAAAGGACATCTTGTATGAGAATAAAAAAGACTTAAACGTAACATAAAAGACATAGAATACTTGAGTAATTCATATTTACGAAGTTAATTTACATAGGTACTAGATGGCAGTTACTTAAGTGTCAACCCAATAAGACATTACAGTCAGATAGTTGACATATTGAAGAATAAGCCAAATGATTTTAAAGTGTATGGATGACAATGAATGTGGTTTCACTCATATGATGATTAAAAACATATTTTGAAGATGCAAGTGACAATCACACAGAATAAGTGTGTTTGATGTATGTTAACATCAATTAATAAAAAAATTTAAAACTCAAATCAAGCAATAAATTTTTAATTAAAATACAATACTTACTTTCTAACGAATTGAGCTGCATTCCTGATGCCAAGAGATGATGCAAATATGGGTGGAACCTTCCATTTCCTCAGCTGAAAATGGAAAAATCAATTCATTTACTCGAATATTCTGTAAAAAGCTCTGTATGGGCAATATAATTGGTCATTGGATTCCTCATTTTATTTATTAGGTATCAAACCTGTACATTTTGCAATCTATTGTGACAAGTAAATATTGTCTACTAAAAGACCAGAAATTGTTAATTTCTGTGTTGAAAACCATATGGACTGATAAGGATACGAAGGCCAATAGTGGATTCCTATTGCATGAATTACTATGGACCAGTACACACCCAAATTTTCATACTAAACATTTCATACCTTTACATGATTTGTTCCCCGAACAGGTAATAGTTAGTGCTTGTAAATGGCGACATGGCTTCCCACCAGTCACATTAAGTACTGACTATCTGGTTAACACGTGGGTTTGAGGTGACCATAGAATTACTGCCTTCGCAATTGTGGAGATTAATAATTAGTATCAATTTATCCTAAATGAGTTTATTATTGGCAATGGCATAACTAATTGTATCTTAAAAAGTAAACTAGTGACTACTGTTTGCAAACCTCTGATCAAAAAGACAAACGCATTCACGACCATTAGCCCTTGTGGGGTAATCAGAGGTTCAGGTGTCCATCTCCGCAATAGGCATGTTGACAAATTTTGAGAAACTGTTCTATAATATTTGGAAATATATACGGATTATAATAAACATAATATTTCTGCGGAAAATTAAGGTTTAGTACTTAAAAAATGATTTTTGATTCATAAATTTAAAATTTGCACCAAAACGCGTCACAGTGTCATGGCGTCGCTTACATACGTCACTTTAGAGTACAAGGAACATTCGGTGTTCGAAACATTATCTATTTCATATTTAATTTGAACATTTTACTAGATTTTACATTAAAACATGACTTCGAAAGCATATAGGTGGTGTTCCGTCCATCTGTGTACTAATACGTCCATAAAAACTTCTGAGAAGTTATTTATTTTCGTTCCTTTCGATAAGAAATTAAGAATGAAGTGGCTTAAATTGCATGACGTGAATTGGAAGGAATATTACCCACTACACAGCTTTATTTTTGTGAAGATCACTTTGACGTAAGTATTTCCTATTTTATTACCTTAAATATTTAATTGCAAAAAGAAATATTTAACATAAACATAACCTCAAATTGTAATATTGAATATTATACTGAAATAGGTACAATAGCTATACTTTCAACGAATTATTTGTATGGTTTAAATAGGTAATTAACTGGTTAATACACAATACTTACATGGAAGTTTTAACATTTCTAAATTCTGCTGAACAGAAGTCTTTGTTTGATGCCAGAAACGTTCCTAGCATTATCAAGTCGATTCTTGGTAAATTTGCGCTTGAAGCTTTTGTAAATCCTTATTCCATGACTCAATTTAGCGTAATCAATTTACACAAAAGAAATTGAAGTGAATAAAACATTAGCGGCGTAATTAATTAAAAAAGCGAGCGAGTGTGTAGTAATACAAATGTAAACAAAGAGAAAGAACTCTAACGTGACGTCATGCGCTCTGATTGGCGTTCAACATATCATGGCGGATTGCCGTATTTAGCGATTTTATTTTATCGATTATTATATTAATCTTGGTTTTAATTATGAAAAGAATCGGAGTTTTAGAATTAGCAATTTTGTAATAATATACACACAAAATATTTCAATGAAATTCACTTGTTGTCAACATGCCTATTGTGAAGGTAGTAATTCTATGGCCACCTTAAACCAACGTGTTTACCAGATAGTCAGTACTCAATGTGACAGGTGGTAAGCCATGTCACCATTTACAAGCACTATCTATTACCTGTTCGGGGAACAGGCAGGTTTCCTCACAATGTTTTCCCTCACCATAGTATTCGACGCATTTCGTAAATGTATTTTATTTAAGAAAATGTACATAGAAATTCATTTCCATTGGTACATGCTCAAGCGGGATTTGAACCCTGTACCCACTGATACAGAGTCAAGCCCTAAACAACTAAGCTATGTCGAATTACCTTTGATCAATAGCTTATATTTTGATAGGCTAGTTATAGGTCTCAAGTTGCTTTTCACTCTAATGACTCCAGTCATTTTTATATTACTCTCACTGAAGTGAAATTTTTAACAAGTTCAGTTTCTGGTGACTCAAGTTGACTTAACCACTTGAGTGGTTAGAAATTCATGTGATTAGCCACTGAGTTTGTTGGTTATTGAAGAAGAAAATCATAAAACTTGAGTGAGAAACATACCAGGACTGAGTGACTCTAATGAAAAAAAACTCATTCAAGTCCCATCACTAGATATGCCCAAAAATGAACCCAGGCCTGAAGACTCACAATACTCACACTAATAGTCCCGATAGCATGTGACGCAGCGAGGGAATCCAGAGCCGAGACATAGTTGGCGACGAGAACACTGCACCGCGGATCCCTTTTGCCTTTTAACTTAACATATACACCTGGAAACAAGTTAATGTAGTACTGTTACAATGTTAACTGTATGGTATATGATGTCCTACGTGGCGCGATCGGTTAGACACCTGAACGCTAATCGTGGGGTCCCGGGTTCGATTGCCGGTGGAGGCAGTTAAGAACTACTCTTTTCTACTGCTTTCCAGTCTGGTCGTTAATTATATATGCTATATCTGTATTTATCTATATATAATATGTATACATTTCTTAAATATACGTTGACTAGTAACCTTAACACTAGTCTTAAATGTACTTACCGAGGGGCTAGTTCAATTGGAGTAATAATGTCCAAATATTATTATTATTATATACACATATAACCTACATATGTATTTCTACTATCATATTAATTGATGAATTGAATCTTTGTGATCATCTTAATTATTACTATGGTTTTTACACATACATTATTCTAGAGTATATTTTATTACCATACATACATACTCATCACATTTGTCTCCCAACAGAGGGATATGCAAAGATCATGGAAACTAAGTAGATTATAGGTATTTACTTCCAATATTAATATTGCTTTAGTGTTGGCAGTAATATGTATAGTAGTAGTAGTAGATAAATATGAAATAGATTTGACAAACTTTTCCCAAATTATCTTATTGTTTATAGTTCTGCCAACCTCATTTATTCATTCATGATAAAAACACCTAATCCCATAGTAGTTTCTTACGACAGCTGGTTACATATATAAAGGCAGGTCACAAGAACCGTTAGTTCAACACAATTACACTATGCCACATTACATAAATAAACCAGAACTTTATTAATAACAAACAAGATAAGGAAGTGTTTTTTGTCCTCTGCAAATAACTCAACACAAGATAAATGCTAGCATTCCTTCATTTAGTGGCCAATGACACTGTTGCAGTGATAATAAGCTATAAATATTAACACGATTTAGGATAACCACCAATGTTGTATTGAGGAAATTGTTATGGGAAAGGAAAATATAATGAAGAAATCTCATCATACTTCAGAGTAATGTATTGAAATAAGTAACTATATACATAGACACTGAGCTATCTATCAACCTTTTGATCTCAGATTTCTCGGTAGCTCTGTAGCTTAAGTTCATTTACAGTGTTATTATAAGGAATTAAGTTTCCTCCTAATTGATAATTATTGATATTTTAGTAGTTTATATGCTTAACACATTCGTCGCCATGGTGGGTCAAAATGACCGGCACCACATATACTTTTTTGGACCATGGCCACAAAAGTGTTAATAAAATTGAAAAAGATAGTGTTAATCACTACTTTGTACTCAATTCTGATCAGATTAAGATGTTATTAATTGATGCTTAGGCTATTGTATAATATTCTAGAATTATTATTCCATCTTGACCCATACTAACACTACTCCTCCCTTTGGGACATGTGTACTTAACTTGTAAGTTTAAGAATATTAACAATTAAATATTCATGAGCATGCATGCAAAATTAGGAATCAAATTGCTGCATATAGATTTAACGTATGCAATACATACAAGGACATAATATGCATAAAGTTTGACCAATTTGGAACAAATCCAACTCAAATAATATTGTGTACAGTAACAATGTACATGAGCATACATTATCTATATTTACAATGTTACTATAAGTACAGATTCACTATAGATATAAGACATTTTGTCATAAACAATATCAATATCTTACCAAATGTGCAGCAGGCGATTGTTGACAGCAACTGTCTAACAGCAGGCTTATCAGGTAGTATAATTGATAAAATCCAAAGCACTAAGGCTAAGCCAAGCCTCAAAACAAGAAGTACAAGACCTATTGGCAGATATAAAAGGAATTGTAGCAGATCGCCAGAAAACCTGAAAACAATGATATTTTATATCAGCAAGATAACATCAACTAAAACAAGATACGAATCAATAAGCTCATTGCCAAATACGAATTATTTCTCACGAGGCGAGGTAAATAATCCACTTTCTCCTTGAGTTTTAAGACCACGTAATCAAACAGCTTACCTATCGTCGTTTATAAGCTTATCCACTGTCAAAGCCATGTTACGAAGTTTATAACGTTGGCAGCTAGCTCAGATGTCTTTTTCTGCTCCTATGTTTCTCAAATCAATGCAAAATAATCAAATTTATCTCGATTTCGCAAATAGGTACCACAAAAACACGCACAAGTTCTCTCTTTTCGTTGACACTTTACATAGCACTTGACTGACATTTATTTGGCATAGAGAATGTCAACAAAACTGCTAAAGAATCGATTACCTTGATGACAATATCGATGTCGATTGCTTATTGAAATGCATTCAAATGGATGAATAAAATTGTGTAAAACCCTAGGAAAAACTAAAGCAATGATTGATTAGGTAGGTCCATCGATATAATATATAATATCATACTTTTCATTTATTGCACACATACATTAAATCTGTTTCAAGCTGTTTCTCTTTTTAAGGTATCTTTTGCTCTAAAGAGTGTTTCAATTATACTAGATAGATAGTCTAAGACGTATTTACAATATCTATACTATTATTGAATATCTTTGCTAACTATAATCTAACAACCTGTCATCAATATTTCACATTACAACCACCAAACTCCTTATAAACTTATAATCATTAAAACTACTATAACTAATAGTAGTTACAACATCGATGTTTTTTTTACACGATATTACCTCACTACAATAACATGACAGATTCAAGAGTGGAATGGGACGGGGTCGTCCTAAAGTGATAAGTGTGAATTTGTTTGTGATTGAGGAGGTAGTAACAATGGGCAGATATTTACAGACTCAGTAATTTAATATCTTACGATCTTATTTATTTATTAGTTACACGTTCTTTCCATGAGTAGAAAGAATCGACAGTTCTAATAAAGGTTGCAATATCGACGAATTCTTTGAGCCAGTCCTTTGTTTACTTCCTTGTAAAAATATTGCTAACAGAAGTAATAATGTTGGGGCGTATTACTACTCCCGAACAAGTGTCAGAAAGTGATGAAGAACCGCGGAATATCGGTACCAGTAGCCAGAATCAGCTGAACCAAGGTTACCCTACGCGTATCGACCATGCAAACATTGCACAAATCGAGGAAAAAATGCGACGAAAATTGAAGTTCTACTTCATGAATCCTATAGAAAAATGGAAGGCAAAGCGCAAGTTTCCTTACAAATTCGTGGTACAGGTGATTAAAATTGTCCTTGTGACATTCCAGCTTTGCCTGTTTGCACACAACAGGTATAATCACGTTAATTACACATGGGACAATAGAATCAGTTTCTCCCACTTATTCCTGCTCGGTTGGGACTCTACGAGGGAAATAAATGCAT